>JBBIGA010094993.1:0-11154 GCA_037576975.1 Alestes dentex | reverse complement strand
GTCTCACAGCTCTCATACATGTCCTGCACCACTCTAACATACTTCTCTGCCACTCCAGAACTCCTCATGCAATACCAGAGCTCATCTCTCGGCACTCTGTCATATACTTTCCGAATTTTATCCTGTTGCTATTCTTCTTTAATCACTTTTGCACTTAAATAGATATGAAAATGACAGTATCTAACAAAAAGCATTTAAAACATGTTTATTATACATGAAATTTAGATAAGTTTAGTTAAACTCTGTTCTAGTGTATCAAACTGGTAGCCCTTCGCAAGACTCAGCACCTGTGAAGTGACTCTCTGTTTCAAAAAGGTTGGTGACCCCTGATCTAAATCATATGAAGCCAGTCACCACAGCCTTTCAAACTGCGGCTAACACATCACTGGACAGTGTAACATACTTGGAGGAGAGCACTGACTGCACTGAGTGATGGGAGGAAAGGCAAAGGCATCCTACCCGAGAGCGCAGCCAACAGTGTGACACCATCAAGGAACGAACTTGTGATCTCCCAGTGATCGACATGTGTTCCACTCCAAAGCCTCTGTTATTGTCTTTTTAATTTTGTAAACTCCAGTTTTGAAAACTCCTGTTTATCACTTATTTTACTAGGACTTTTCCATATGAAAGGGAATGTTCAAAGTAAATTTCCTCAAAAATGTTGCCTTTAGCCATTCTTGAGGCGGCTGAGGTGGGTCTAGGTAGTTGCATGTGTGAATGTGTCTCTTTAAAGAGTCAGTCAGAGAATTTGTTAGGAGGACACAGCTGTAACTGGTTGGAAAAAAAATGTCTACAGAGTGAGGGTGGTGGATAATAACATTTGTTGATCAGGGGACACTACCTTTGGCAGAAAGGGCTAGAAGGGCAGGTGCTTAAGAACCGTAAGCAGGAAATGAAATGAATGCACAGTATTGTATCTATCTGGCTACTTGGATAATATAAATGACCGCTTCTTGCAGAAATTACTCTCAAGATTAATATATTCTAGTATATAATTTGGGTGTTACAAATCTCCTCATTTTATTGGGATTACAGCGCAGGGGCAACAGCGGTTCACAGAGATCACTAAATAGGTTACATGCTTTGCTGGTTGTTCTCTCAGTTGAGTTTCCTATGCCCCGGCTTTCCATTCACAAGTGGTGTCACATGCGTAGGAGCTGACAGCAGTGTTCGCCAAAATCTGTACCCATTTGACCCGGTCTGTGCTGTCTCTCTCCAGCGGAGTTGGCTTCTCATGCCAGTATCAGTGCCCAAGCTTCCTCATGCCATCCACACCTAACACGCCTTCTCTGGAGCTAGGCCGCTGCTTTGTCAGCTGAACATGAATGGTTGCGTGGATGCCAGCCACTTACACACCTTACAGTCACACAAACACAGATGAACAGCTGGCAGCTGGCTTTGAAGTGCCAACTTTCCATAAACATCACCTCACTTGCTCTTTTAGCAGCAAAATAGCAACACGTTAGTGAAGATTTGAGCTTAAAGCCTGACTTAGCATTGCACCTATTATTGAGTGTTATCTGCTGACATCTTATTCTAATGTCCTATTTGGTTCATACTCTAGTTGATAAATAGCACATTATTGCTGTAAAACGCAGCTCAATCATTCGGCAAGTGATAATCATTAGGGAACACGATGCATCAAGATCTCTGTTCATAAATGCAACCCGTTTGCTAAGTTTTGTGGATATGAGAGCAAATGTGACTACAGTCTGATTACGAATCAAATATGGCCACCTGAAACCTGAAATCTGAACACTCAGATCTCATTAATATCATTGCTTACAGCTACCCATTAGCCTATTTTAGCCTGGTGGGTCCGAAAGATCATCCTCCTTCAGATGGGATGATGCTTTTTGCAAGACTACCCATACTGGTGGGATGAGAACAGAGGAAAAGCAGATTATTTGCAACATTATTGGGACTAAGGATATGATTTTTGAGTAGGGGAGGAACTCAAGCACTTGTGATGATGGAACCTCTCCATGAACTGGAGATCTGAAGGTGCAAAATCATTGTATAATATTGTGGATTGAGTCAAGAGAGTGGGATGTAGGTGGTCAGATGATTTCTACTGCAGTAATGAATGAGGACCAGGGTTAGAATAGTCAGGGCTGTCTGTGGCCAGGATATTCCAGAATCCATCAGCTTTCAAAAGTTCCACAGTTGTAGACCTGCTTGGGCAGAGATTGCTCTCAGTGTGTATTAATGATAATGATATGTAGTAGGGACAGGGACCCTCTTAAAATACTTGGTGATGGAAGTGGAAGATGATATCAGCGTAGATCAGAAAGAACAGATCATCATAATGCTTTGGAGTCCTTTTATATTTTGAAATACTGCTGATGGTTTGTTTAACATTTATATACAGCACACAGTACTACTGAGCACAAGAATATATAAAAAAAAATGTACCAAAACTGCAGTAAAATATAAAAAGATACAATTAGCCATATTTTTAAACAAACAACAGTGGCTTAGAGAGAGGACACCTCCAAGGCCTTTAAGACAATAATGGCTCAGACAGAGATGACACCCCCAAGGCCTTTTAAATAGTTATGGCTCAGAGAAGACACCTGCAAGGACATGGAGATAATAAGAGATGTGAAGCTAAAGATGAGATAAAATTTTGGTATATAGGCTGCAACCAAACAAGAATTTACTCTCAGAATTTACTCTTAATTAATCTATTCTTTGGTTTTATTTCGGGATAACTTGGTTTTAATTGAAACATATTAATTTGGGTTTATATGATTTTAAAGTAATTCACTTTGTAGCAAATAAAAAGTGTGTAACAAATAAAATTTTGTTAATTTGTAAGCCCAGAGCAGATCTTGGGAGATTTCTGATCTCAAAAGCTCTCCCGGCTGATTGGGTCACTGCAATAAAAACTTCAATTCCTCAGTTAATTGGGTTTCTTCTTTAAAGTGCATCTGCTCTCACTCCAGGACAGTCTACAACCCTGTCTTTTGGCAAAAAAAAAAAAAAAGTTGTCACTGACTACAATTGGCATCCTGGAACTGAATGCTCATCCAACTGTATGTCCATTATGGCTGATTAGCAAAAAGCTCCAGACTCTCACTTTGTATATTGCATGCATATTATGGACATCTATTAAATGGTCACCATACTGCACTATATGAAAACAGTGTCAGTGACACTGGTGTAGAATTTGTCACTACTGGGACAAAACCTTCTCCATTTTTTTTTTTACAGAAATTGACTCAGGTCTAAAAGTATCAGGAACTCATGGAAGTAACCTTGTCAGCTCATTACCATGTCCCCTTCTGAACTTTCCATGTCCGGCTGTCTTTGGCAGTTGAGTAAAGAAGATGAAACTGTAGCTTGTTCCTGAGTGCAGAGCCAAGGGTCGCGTGTGCCCAGTTGAGACTTCATTGCTTTGGCCCTCATTCCAGGTCAAGTTATGACCAGTAGAGAATCTGGCAGGCCACGTGTGATTGGGTTATTTATACAACCGTGAACCACGACCTAGTTTGTAGCTGATGTCTCACGGAATGAACTACAAAGCCAAGCCCAAATGTTTTCATACTCAGAATCAAAGTCATTGATTGCTTTAAAATCAAAGTCATTCTTTTTTCATTTACTGGCTGTATAAGGCAGGGCATTACAATAATCGCAGTTTTACCTGCGATAAAATCAATGTAATGCACGACCTCAAGTGGCTCATTGCTTTTATTAAAGGGTGGACAACATAAAAGACGACATCATGGGCAATTTTCGAGAAATTTGAGTGACTATTAATAATAATCATAAAAAAACAATAATTCTGCAAAGAAATGACAAGCAGCCATTGGTCTGCTAAATGAAGATGAAACTTTCATTCACAAATCACTGTATATTGCAATCTTACAACTTTTTAACTTTGTCACTCAGTAAGGAACATGTCATAATCTAGTTCAATGCATAACTCTCTGCTTTTTAAGTTAAAACTTATGCAGCAAAAATGCTAGTTTCCATTAGTGCCAGTATATGATTTCCGGTCCTATTTTAGGGCCAAGCTAACAGTGTACAACCTTTTTCCCCACACTAGAGCTAAATCTCCCTACTCCCCACTCCCTTTGTAGTGCACGATGCAGGAATTAAAATGCTGGCTCCTGCACCCTAACAGTGAATGATATGACTAACAAATCAGAATTCAGCCATGTGTGCACAATTTCATGCTGGAAAATTGTACACTATTTTGCTGCTGATATTTGGGTGTTTACGCGCGAAAATGCTAATTGAAAATCCTTTTATACAACAGTACTTGGAAGAGAGCTAAATATGGGTCTCTGTACTATGCACTAAGGTCAGGTTCGATTTTAGCTGGAGCGTAACAGAAGTGGGGGGACAGCTGCCTGGCCAGGGCTTTGACTTTGCATGTAAGATGACCACTTACACGCAGTCTGGAGGGTCTCATTTTCTATACGTGTAAACAGGATCTCAGTGAACTGGGGACAGAAAGAGAGAGAGAACACGAGGACAGTGTTTTCATTGTCATGTGGCCCTTCAGGTACAATTTGTGATCTGATATGGGAACAACCCACTCCACTGAGAGCTACTTGTTCCTTGTATTGGAGAGGCGGCTCAGGGTTAGAATGAGGGGCGAGAAAGGGAACAGGGCAGGTTAAGATTGTGTAACCTAGAAAGAACTCATAGAACTTTGATTCATGCCATGTATTAATGGAAGTGGATATACAGCAGTTATACAAGCAGACATGATGTTACAGTTAATACAAGGTTTCCATATCACACGTAATTAGAATCATAATCAGAAAACTCTATTTATGCCAGAGGAAACTGCTCATGCTACAATTGCTAAGTCACACTGAGACACAAAGACCAGAACAATGCAAAATATAATATAAATATAACTCAGCTCTCCTGAAGGTCCTCTTTACACTATGCTTTATACACAAAACACTTTGGAGCTTTTCTCCAAAGTGGTCAGTAAGAGAAGTGAATGTAAGCACTACTGTAAATACCTCTATGTATGAACACTATACTGTAAATGCATTACTGCTGAAGTAGTTTATTAATCAACACCAATAGTGGTGAGGAGTTGCACTCTATACTAAGTCTGTTATTGCACTTAATAGTGACATAAGTAGTGCTATTGCACACAATAATACTATTGAATAAGTTGTGACATAGTGCACATATGACTATTGCATATCATCACTAAGATATTGCACATAATGATAATGATTTAAGACATTTAAACTTTCTTGCAGAGTGTAAAACCAGGTCAAGATGCTGTGATGCCCATATGTTTTATACAGAGGGAGGGTTGATCTGACCCTCAGTACAAGCTTTGAGTCAGCAGAATGGCCGATGTTGCTGTTACAGCTGTTCTCCAAAGCCCCTGAGCTGACTTCCCAAATAGGCAAGCAGAATATACCTCCCGTCATGCTTACGGACCTCATTTGGAAAAAAAAAAAAAAAGCCTAGTCATTGTGGCCTTTCAGCCTGGGTTGGCTGAAAATGGGTCCACATATTTAATGACTGCACAATTTTTTTTATTTTACTTATATGTTAAATACCCTCAAACCAGAGTGAATGATCCAAATGTAAAAACACAATACACTCTATTTCACTAGAGCTTCGTTCATTAGCCTAGAGAATGTGTTCTACTGTGCGGAAGCCAGAAACCATACTTTTATTTCCTGTCAAAATACAATGATTTCCATTAAGTACAATTATTATTTCAGGGCCCAGTCTGAGCCATATCATCAGGCTGATTGTGAGTCAGATCCCGAGTGACTCCACAGCCAATCGAGACTAGAGCTACAACAGAGCATAATGGTCCTCTGTCTTCCACCATCACTCACAATACTAGCAATGTTAGCTGATGTAGCAGAACTGGCAGTTAGTGTTCTCTTCTAAGTGTGCTGAGCTGTCTAATAATAACTGCAATAGTGACAGTTTAAAAAAATGCCGTGGAGTGTCATGTGACTGATGAACCAAGGGGCTAGCCCTCACCCTCCCAGCTTAGTAGCATCATGGGATTCATCAAGCCCTCCATCCATTATTTGAGCTGCTCATCTTTACCCAGGGTTGCAGGGGGTACTGTAGCTCTCTCTCAGCACTCATGGGGTAAAAAAGCATAGAAATACCCTGGTCAGGTCCAGTCTATTGCAGAACAGATACATTCAAACACATTCACTCACATCTAGGGGCAATTTAGCTTCACCAGTCCACCTGATATGTATGTCTCTGGCCTGTGGGAGGAAACTGGAACACGCCTCTAACGCCTAATTATTAGAATGATTAGAATCAGAAAACTTTATTAGGAAACTGCTTATGCTAAAACTTCATAGACACACAAAGACACAAATACGTGAACCATGTAAAATAAAATATGAAGTTAAATTAAAATACAGTAGTGATATTGCATCTTAAATTTATTGCACATAATATAGATCATAAAGGGACCGCACATCTGAGTTGCAGAAGGTTTTTGCACAGATTATTGTGTGGGTGTGTGACGGGGAGGAGTTATAGAGTCTGATGGTGGGTGTGTGACGGGGAGGAGTTATAGAGTCTGATGGTGGGTGTGTGACGGGGAGGAGTTATAGAGTCTGATGGTGGGTGTGTGACTGGGGAGGAGTTATAGAGTCTGATGGTGGGTGTGTGACAAGGGGAGGAGTTATAGAGTCTGATGGTGGGTGTGTGACAAGGGGAGGAGTTATAGAGTCTGATGGGTGCGTGTGTTATGGAGGAGGAGTTACAGAGTCTGAAGGTGGGTGTGTGACAGCGAGAGGAGTTACAGAGGCTGTAGGTGGGTGTGTGACAGAGGGAGGAATCGTATAGTCTTATAGCGGGTGTGTGATGAGGAGGAGTTATAGAGTCTGATGGGTGGGTGAGTGAGTGACAAGGGGAGGAGCTATAGCGTCTGAGTTATAGAGTGTGATAGCAGTGGGGGGAAGGATTTGCTGTGGTGTTTAGAGAAACACTTTATGCTGGTCAGTCTGTAGCTAAAAGTGCTTCTCTGTTTGACCACAACAATGTGGAGTGGGTGATCAGCACTGCCCGTGATGGACTCGGATTATCTATAGGAATTCATGGCTCTGTTTTCTTCTGGGCTGCTTCGGCAATAGGTCATGCTTTGTGTTAGCCTAGCTGAGTTGCCAACGCTCCTTTGTACTCCATGCACCTTGATGGCCAAAATTTGTGGCATGCAATGAAATGTCTAGTTACACTTAAGACTCCCTACTTTACAGAACAGACAGTTGAAGAATTAAGTGGGCCAGACTAACACTTAACTACCGCTTAAGGACAGGCTGTGCTCTGCCTATCAGCCACAGTTACCACAGGGTTCAGTTCCTGTTGTATTAACGTCTGCATGTTCCGTTTATAGTACACTTCGAAATTTAGCTCTGATAAAGCGTCAACACATTTCACATAAACAAAACGGGAGCATACAGAAACTACAACTGAGTGAAACATGAATCATGTGTCAAAAAAATAGACAAACAATTCTTTAGCTGTCTATATTTAAACATTCTCAAATATATCAAAGTAAACAAATAAATGAAATATTTTCTTATTTGATAGTTTCACAGTTGCCAGCTGTTTTATTTCACAATGATATGAATAACATAGCATATAAAGGTTGCATAAGCTTTTGAAGTTTGTAACAAACACATTAAAGTACTTCAAACCTGTACATGTGTAGTATGTTTTGTAAGGTAAAAAAAAAAAGTGTTCAATTTAAACCTTAATTGAGTAAAGTACAGATCTTCTGAAATAATTCTTAAGTAGAGTAATGAGGTACCATTACTTATTTTTCCCCTAAGAACCATTTTTGGCCTGCTGTGTATACATCACCTCAAACAGTGGTGGTGGTGTGATGACCACTGTTATTTACTGCACATTTGAGCCACATTGTGGTTGGAAGTCACTGGCCTAATTGACACTGCCCTCTTCTGGACATGCTGCATGTAGAACGTTGTTCCAGGACCTCTGTTTCCCAGCCCTGATCCTGGAGGAACATTGGCTTACATATTTTGAGTGTTTCCCAGGTTTAGCCCTGTAGTCCAGCTAGGTGGATCATATCACTGTAGATGGAGAACAGTCCAGAATGAATGGACATTGTGGGGACAGTTCATAGGCCACATGAATGTATTATATTGAGCAGTTTTTCTATTGCACAGTCAAAAACAAAAACTCACCCAAACGAGGAACTTGCTGAACCTGCAGTTCTAGTTCTTGTCCATTTTATACACCACAGTAGCCCCAGTAAACACTCTTACGACTTTTAGAATCAGCCTGGCACATCAGCCATTTAGATTACTGTAGCTTTACACTAGTTGTGAGATGAAGAAATAATATAGTCACCTTTCTTTGTTCACATGCTTACAGTTATGCAAAATCATGTGTAGAATCAAACTTCGATTTTTCTGATGTGTGTAAAAATAAGTCACAATATGAGAAAAAAAAATCCTCGTTCTGGTGAAGTGCCGCATAAACACTAACACTTGCTTTAGAAGTACTATTCCCTAGCAAACTTTAATAATAAAAATCAGCTAATAATACATCCTGGTGCACTTATTGGTGATGAAAAGGTAACCACAATTTAACGAACTCTGCGTGAAGATAAAGTATGTTCATGTTTCAACATCAAACTGTCTATTCATTTCATAATGGAGTATGCACTTATTGGTGATGAAACTGGTGTACTTTATCTTCACGTAGAGTTCGTTCAATTGTGGTTACCTTTAGCTGTAATTCTGACGAAGGACAGAGAACATCTTCAAGTGCCATTAATTACCATCAAAGAAAACTGCATTATGTTTTCCAGTTGGAAAAAAAAATGTAAACGCTACATTGTTTAGGAAACTAGAAAACTGGCAATTTTAGCCCAAGAGTTTTTTATCAAATGTACACTGATATAAAATGTCTGCTTTGAACCAATGTGGAGCAAATTAAAATAATATTTCAGTTCACTCTTTAAACTGTATGAAGGCCTACACTTCCTCACTCATGAGTTACAGATTCATTTTGTTGTACTTTGGTTAATCTATTATGAAACTTGACATTATAAACCTACACTGTAAGTTTGAGAAGTAAACATAGCTATTCTGAGTTGTTTGATAAAAACATTTAGATAAAATTCAGAATTCCTGTTTAATGCAACACTTTGACTGTAACCTTAAAATGCTCCTTCGTGGTATTTCTATCATAATTCAGAACTACTCTGCAAAAAAAACAAACAAAAAAAACCCCAAAAACTTTTCGTGGGAAAAAAAGGATTCGTGGGGAAAATCTGCACTTGGACGTGTTAGCTTAACCGCCAGATCTAGAACCCTGTTTGCTTTTGGGTTCTTAGTAATAACTGCAAGTTTGATTATTGTTGGTTTAATCTAAAATCATGCGTTAATGATTTCAGACTAACATTCTGTTGTGAGCAGGCCTGCATGGGCCTATTTATTACAGACATTTAAAGTGGAAGTGTGATTTCAAAGCTATGGAATACTATTATTAAATATGCATGTATCCCTACTCATTATATGTCATCAGGGGCACAGTAATACATCTTTTGAAATATATTACTAACTCGAATAGGTCTAAAGTCTGCACAGTACACATTTATGCAGTACAGTGCGTACTTAATGTACGCTATTGACACAAGCCAGCTAAATGTTGCCACACTCAGATTGTGGCTAAATTGAACAGTTTGGCAGCTGTGGCCTTGCCTTAGCTAAATGGCTACACGTTACATTCACACAACATATAAACGTTTTTATCAAGACATGAGTAATACAAAAATAGGGGATATAAGAGACACAGAAACCTGTTTTATGTTAGTCAGCAGTTAAAAAGAGTAAGGGCTGTTTGAGTTATCAGTGGCATAAACAAATTCACATAACTCAGAAAGAAAGGTTCTGTTTGCCTCTTCAGATGAATATTACTAAGATGTAAATCAAAGAAAACTGCATTATGTTTGCCAGCTGGAACAAAATGTAAAAGCTACATTGTTTAGGAAACTGTCAAACTGGCTATTTTAATCAAAGGGATTTTTATCAAATGTACACTACCAGTCAAACGTTTAGACACACCTTTTCACTCAATGTTTTTTCTTTGTATTATTTTCTACATTGTAGACATACTGAAAACAAACTAAATTATGAAGGAACACATGTAATTATGCAGTAAACAAAAAAGAGTTTAAAAAAAAACAGAATATGTTTTGTAATAAGGTAATGATGGACTGTTGTTTCTTTTAATTTTAAGTTAAGTGGTTCTTGCCATAATGTGGAGTAGAACTGTAGTGGAAAAGGATCACTAACTGTATACCAACCCGACCATCACAACTGATGGTCCCAAACACATTAAGAAGACAAGAAATTCCACTAATGAACTCTTGACGAAGAACACCTGTTAATAAAAATACTATTCCAGGTTGATTCCTTATGAATCTGACTGAAAAAATGCCAAGAGTGTGCAAAGCTGTCATCAGAGCAATAGGTGATGTTTTCAATATTAATCTACATTGTAGCCAAAGGAAAAACAAAGGAAATTGTTGAATGAGAAGGTGTGTCCAAACTTTTGACTGGTGGCATACACTGATATAAAACTTCTGCTTTTTTTCTTAAAGCTTGAATCCACTTTTTAACTTCTTATTATTTACTATTTGGAAAGGCACGAACAGTGAATCCATGTTTGAGCGTTTTGATATGCTACAATACAATTTTGTAGTGATTTTGTATTGTTAGAAGTAGATGGTAGTTGGATTCTTAACCTTGAGGATGCATTTACAGTTATGGCATTTAGCTGACGCTCTTATCCAGAGCGACGTACATCAGTGCTTGAGTAGTCCACATCTGTATCTTAGACCTGTAAAGATAAACTTAAGTCAATCATCCACAATCCAACCAGGATACTGCGGCTCAGTACACCTAAACAACACCGGTCAAAAATACCTAACCTAAAATACAGTACACCTAAACACACCTGTCAAAGAAACAACACTGGTCAAAAATACCTAAAACACCTGTCAAAGAAAAACAAGAGTTAGTGCTAAGAGTTAGGGAGAGGTGTTTTTTGTTTTTTTTTTAAGTAGTGGGCAGGGGAGGTGAGAGAAATGGGAGACATCGTTAGTCACCAAGGTGCTCCTTGAAGAGGTGGGTCTTCAGGCGACGC
Organism: Alestes dentex; assembly: GCA_037576975.1. NCBI lineage: Eukaryota > Metazoa > Chordata > Actinopteri > Characiformes > Alestidae > Alestes > Alestes dentex. Next base: position 9 of record JBBIGA010094993.1, on the reverse strand, counting down.
TTGAAGACG
>JBBIGA010094982.1:0-11154 GCA_037576975.1 Alestes dentex | reverse complement strand
ATAGATATAGATATATATATATATGGAGTGTACGTAGTTTTCCAGTCAACTCACCAGAACCTTATCCAATTTGCTCATATATAAGATAAATCTTTATTGTCATTGTCACTTTTCCAAGGAACAACAGAATTTAAGGTGCAGTTGACTCAGTGTGAGGCATATATTTAAGACATGAATAAAATTACACATTACACCCACTGCGCCTTGTGGGATAATCAACAAACATGTTATCCAGTGCAGTCCTGTGCACATGTTTAGAATGAAAAAATCACGTTTTGGTGTGGTGTGGAGAGCAGAAAGGGTAATATGTTGCCAGGGGGCTACAATGTGCTGCACTAATATATTGTGCAGCCCAAGCAAAAGATGTGAGAGCAATGAAGCAGAACTCAGAGAGCACAGATGGTAGAGAGAGCAAAACAGAGAGAGAGATGGTGAACATGAGAAAGGTGAGTAGAAAGAGGGAGATCAAATTATAAAAACACTGCCTCGCCTGACCAGAGTGTTTGTGTGTTGTGACCAGGTGAGGTCCTCGGAGATCTGAACATAGAGGCAATTAAAGATTACCATCTCTACTGGTTCACTATTTATGTGACTTTTCGTAAATTAAAAGAGCTGGTCACTACGGAAAAAAACTGCTTTTTTATAGTCCACAACAAACTGCTTTGTCTTGCTGACCTGGAGACTGTGAGCCTGTTGTCAGATTCTACTACTTTAGGTATGTAGACTCATCGTTATTCGACATGAGTCCGAGCACTAATAATAATAATAATAACACAGTTTATTTATAGGCGCCTTTCTGGCACACAAGGACACCGTACAATAAAACAAGTGCATAAAAACACAAACAAAAAAAAAACCCACGTAAAACCATAATAACAGACAAGATTAAAAAGCATAAACAATTTAGACCATTTAGACAGTGCAAATGAATCAGAGAGAGAAAGCTACCATATCATCAACGAACTTCACAATATTGTTGGAGCTTTGAGGTGTCACACAGTCATGTGTGTAGAGTGTGTACAGCACGGGACTCCGCATGCAACCTTGTGGAGCTCTGATATTAAGGGTAATGGTTCTGAACACACAGCTGCCCACTCTGACAACTTGTGGTCTGCCAGTAAGAAAGTCCTGCACCCACCCAGAGAGCTGAGTGTTTACTCCCAGGTCTCTCAGCTTAGTGAACAGTCTGTGAACTATGGAACTATGGTATTGAAAACTCAGTTGTAGTCTACAAATATCAGTTTAACATAGTTCCTGTTTTACTGTCCACATGCATGAGGGTGTTGTGCAGGATGTGAGAGATGGCATCCTCTCTTGACCTGTTTCGGTGGTACTGCACATGTCGCACACCTCCACAGAGATCACAGTTGCATCGCCAGCATCATCATACTCTGTTAGCAATCTGCTCCTATTGCTAACTAGAGCAGTTAGCCTCAAAATAGGCGTAGAACATTCTAAAACCTGATTGGCTGAGTCATATTCAAAGCTGTGCTCAATATACATACAAATGACCTCATACATTAACTGAATTTTGTTTGCTCTTCACAAATTCCATTGAACAACTTTCCAAAGCAGTGGTAGCTCTCAAGGACAGCCCTCAGGGACCCCCTAGATGCCAATCCCACTCCTGTAGGGCCAGTGTCCAGCATACTTTAGTAGTTCCTTTCCATAAATGCACTCAGTAAACCTGGCAGTTAATAGGTGAGTTTAGCAGGAAAATTAAGCCCGCAGTGTGACAGGGCCGACTCTTAGACAGTTGCATCATTTGGAAGCACAGTCCTAAAGCTACTCATGATAGCCTACTCAATACTTTTGAAGAAAAATTCTCAGTCTGATAATGTTTTTTAAATTCTTGTTTCCTGTCCATACAGGAAGTCCTGTCCAGGGCAGTCCCTTACTGACGTCTCTGCCACTCCCTGGCCGACCACTGCCACCTCAGCTGGAACTAAAGCACATTCTCCCTCTGAGGGTTAAAGGCTCCTCTCCACTCAGCCTCTTCCCCAACTTCAGCGCGGTCAGTATGTTCACACTTCCACACTTTCCTCTACCTCGATCTAACAAAAGTCTCTCTAATTGATCTGTCTTTCATAGCTGCTGTTTCAAAGTTGGGCAAATGGCCCAGAAAGTTCACATAACTGCCATTTAACCTAAATAGAAAGTATCACAGCCTTTTGAATTGGTTGGAGCTTGAATGCTAATGAGCTGGACTATAATCAGTTCTAAGGTCAGAAATGACAATTAATTTGTCAGCATGCTAACTTTAGCTTGATTGTGTGACAATAAACAGATGACCTGTCCTAAGAGTGTGATTTGAAATTATTAACATACTCATTTTTTTTTACGTATTTTTGACATAAACAGTAACAGTGAAATTCTCATCATCTCATCTCATCAGTTTATCTGCATTTAGAGGGGCTGTCCCTAGAGATATCAAACCTTCAGAGAGGAACCAATACTAGTTCAGTGTCACTTTTGAAACGTTAAGGGTTTAATGCATTTACACTATTACTGTAAAAGAGTACTATTCTTGTTTTAGTCAAAAGTACTAGTAACCCACATTTTTTATGTCTGTGTCTCAGTTAAGAAAAAAATAGAATTTTGTTATTTACTAGCTGGGTCCCACAGTCCCACCAGTCATTTTATCCTCTGTGGCTTCCAGTTATGGCCATCCATGAATCTAACTTACGTTAAAAATATTTTTTTTTAGATTACTACATTATGCTATAATTTATGAATATAAAAATGGACCAGAGACAGAGTAAAACGTCATCTCCTTTATACAGATCTGCTTTGGTGTTTGCAAAAGACAAATTGGATTTTCTCTTGCTCATTTGTGTGGGTCAATTAACCTTGTTGGAGTGGGCATCCTGATTCAGGTTTGTGAGGGTACTGCTTAGGAAGGTCTCCCACTCAGAAGTTTGAGATGGGCAGGGGTTGTGGGGATTAGTGGGAATCTATCAAATAGCACATCTTTAACTTTGTACAATACTAATTCAATCAGACACACTACAATGCAACAATGCATCATTTTCTGCTTTGATCTAGACCAGGGGAACTGAACTACAAGTAAAATATACTTGAGCCATGGGATCCAGAACAAGGTCAGATTTTGATTATTGTTACATGTGCTCAACCCACAGAATTCCAATCACTGTTATATGTGCTCAAGCCATGGGATTCAGATCACTGTTAAATGTGCTTGAGGCAGGGCTTTCAAATCACTGTTTATTGTGCTTAAGCCACAGGATACCAATCACTATTAAATGTGCTAGAGAAATGGGTTTCCGAACAAGGGAAAATGTGCTCAAGCCACAGGCTTCCAATCACTGTTAAATTTGCTTTATGGCGGGCTTAGACTGTGCGATTTTTGGCCCATTTTGATACGATTTTTCACTTGTGCGACCATTTTGGGGATCAGCCTGAGTTTCGCCTTAATGGTGTGTCGTGCATCGTGTAGTATTCGTGGGGTAACGAGAAGCGATTAACACTAACGACCAGCTCCTGATCAGCAATCGTATGGTCGCAAGAATATCAAACCTGTTTGAAATCCTGGTCGCCCCTCGTGAGGTCGCATCAGAGCATCAGGCTGTATAGTGTGAGAACATGAATCGTGAGCTACGAACTTCTAACCTCTGCGATTCAGTCGTACAGTTTGAGCAGAAGCTGAGTAACGCGACTGAAAAAATCGCACAGTGTATGCCCAGCTTTAGCCATGGGTTTCTGGTCACAGTCTGATGTGCTTGAACCACAGGATTACTTCCAAAGTCAAATGTGCTTAAACCACAGAATTTCTGAATAAAGTCAAATGCGCTACCACTCAAGGTCAAATTTTGTATTTATATAACAGAAATAATCATATATAATCGTAATCATAAGTGAGCCTGTATACTTCCTGAAGATTTTTACATTTTTGCATGTTCTAAATTAATTCAGAGATTCATGTGTCATGATAGTTGTACTCCATAGAGGAAGTTTCTGATTTCTTTACAGTTGTAGTGATAGGAATTAGGTTCCTTGTGATGTCTAATACGCAGTGTAGCCTTTTTATTCACCATACAAAACCACCACTGAACCTACATGTATGTTCTGAACACTAAAATAGTGGCAAATCATTGTGAATAATTTTTTTCAGACCAAAATCTTCTCTCAAAACCATCATAAGACAGTGTCTCAGTCACCAGGTGGCATCATGTCATACATATCTGTGAGGCAGAATTAGAGTTTCTCTATAACAGCACATTTCATACCATACTGAAGAACATTGTTTCCACCTTTGTCTTTGCTTCCATTGATTTAATTATGCAGAAAGTTTTGGAAAATTTGAATCAGAATTTTTCAGAATTAGGAATCATATTTTTTGGCAGGTCAGTTGCCCTTTAAGAGACATTATGCTGATAGTATCTTTATTATAATGCAAATTGTAGTGCTATTATTATGCAAGTATTATCATAAAGTTCATTTCTAAATATTATGTGTACATAATGTATATTGCTTATACACAAGCATCTAGACAAAACCCTTTTGGGAATAAATACTCTGGACAGACAAAATAAAAACAGACCTCTTTGGCTATAATTCAGATCAAAAAGAAGGCTTGAGCACATAATTACAAGGACACCATACCCATAGTGAAATGTTGTGGTGTTAGCATCATGATATGGGGCTGCTTGTCTTCAAATGGTACAGAGGTGCTACATGTCATCAGAGGAAACATGACTGACGTGGTATACCAGGAAACATTAGAGGAGAATTTACTCTTGGCCAAATGACTCAAGACTGGTTTCCAAATAAGGATGTTGAGTGTAAATTTGTATTGGTTATATTCACTGATAAGTGCACAACAAATGTGAATGTTTCCCCTCACTGTACATTCAGCTACATTCATCCAGCTGTTACATCCATTAGGATTCAGCAGACATCAGCTTATACAAGATCACTACACTCCTTGCTCTAATGTACAGACCCATATACCTTCTGCCTATGCACAGGCACGTGAACCAAATATAGTTTGACACGCCAAACTGAGCTGCATATTAAAGACATGATTTGATATCTCAGCGAGGGTGAGCAGAAAGTATCACTTGCAGCGATAAGCCATTAGCCTGTAAGTGCTGTAGCTTAAATAATTATATAGGAACCACATCTGGGAGATGCAAACATAACAGACTGCCAGGTGCTGCTAATGCTCTAAAAGTTGTAGTGAGATGAGATATTCAAAGCCAAGCAGAATAAATATAAACATAATGAATGTTTCTCAAACTGTTTATGCATACTTCAAGTTGATAGCGACATAGTACTTAATTTTAGTCTGACCAAATACCATTTTAGTCAATGAAATTGTCTACATTTGTCAAACTACACTAGTGGTTGTAACTCTGTTTTCAAAAAACCACCCCACTCTCTAGCTACTTTATTGGAAATGCATCCCTTGTGCTTCCAGTCTCAGACCTACTGTGAGCAATTGTGTGCATATTTCTGCAGACGTAGCCAGCTAACAGTCCTCTTCTTGATTTAGGATTTTCCGCTTTTCTCTATACAATACCTCTAGTGCAAAAATTTGTTAAAGATTTATGTTAAAGATTTAAGCACAGATCTTCAATAATCAAATCTGGGTATGGCGAATTCTTCATCTTTTGCTTCACTAGTGCAAACCCTTCACTGGCTTCCTGTGGCTGCTCGCATTAGATTTAAAACCTTAATGCTTGCCTACAAAGCCAAAAAATGGCCAACTTCTTCTTACCTATCAGCACTGATCCAGCCCCAGATCATGGCATACCCTCTTAGGGCATCAAGCATAACCCAAACTGACTCAACCTTCCTCAAAGCTGAAAACATTAAATGGACTCTATTTTGGCACCATATTCTAGTAATTAAGTTCTTCTGACTGTTAGAATTGCGGAATCCCTCGCTGTCTCCAAATGCTGACTGAAGATCAACCTCTTCAAACAGCAGTAAGGATAACAACTACACATTCATACCCTGCACCAATTTAGCTAATAAAATTCAATACTAGCAACAAAAACTGTCTTAATGTCTTTTTTTGTGATAGGGTCCTCTTGTTGTGTTTACTTTATGTATGACAGAGTCATAGTTTGCTGATAGGTCTGAAATTAAGTCTGGATTTACTAGGAAGAGGGATGTGTTTTCTTTGCTGCTTACAAAGAATGTATGCTGTATGCTGGTCTGCATGCGAGTGTGTGCTGAATGCTGCGAATGTAAATTTAAGTAAATAATTGACTTGAGTTGGGCTGAGGCCTAATGAGTCATGTATGAGTCTGGTCATTCTGACACAAACATTTTTAAGCTGCAGAACCGCCCTGATCCTGCCCTAGGCTAGACGGGATGCTATGCCTGTTTCTCTACAAACACTTCTGACCCCAAAAATAACACTAGTGGACTGACTAAAAGAGCCACATTTTTGCACATGCTATGTACAACTAATACAAGCAAGTACCTAAAATAGGTCTAAATGTGTCATGTTTTGTTCCGTGCAGATGTTGTACTTCTTTACACTTATATGTCATTTGTACAACTACACTTCATATTTGGCCTCCCTCCATGCCACTAATCATTGATCAGACTACAGGCTATTACAGCTGTTACCTGGCCAGGTTGGTCTAGACCAGAACGGACTGTTATGAGGTATTCAGTGGTGTTAAATGTAAGCAAAAACAAATTAGGAATAATCTCCTGCAGACATTTTGTCAACTTTTTTTGTTCTGTCCAAACCTCCTGCCTAAGGTGCTTATCCCCAAATACATGCTGGACGAAACATAATCTGCCAACCTCTTTTTGAGTGTATCACCTCTTTGGAGGTTGGAGTGGACATCAGCCCTGAAACGCGGTCAGCTGTGAAGCATCAGGAGTCTAAGCATTATGTAATCATTTTTCTCCTCAGGGGAACAATGAACCTTGCATTTTCCTTTACGGCCATGTCGCAGCACCTTGTCGAAGACTGTAAGCAGACAGCCTGACCACTAGTAGCATTTTGTCTCCAAAACACTGAGAAAGTGTTTGACAGAGGATTGCTTTCATGATTTGAGCATCACAACCATCTTTCCCTCTCTTTCTCTCACTTCCCTCTATCTTTCTCTATACACTCTTAAAAATAGGAATGCAAGTAGGGTTATTTGTGCGATGCAATAAAAAAAAAAACAATTTTGAATCTCTTAAAGGACCTTGCACTGATTCTTGAAAAACAAATGTTTGTATATGAGATGTGTAAATAGAGAAAGTTCAGTGTACAAAACTTGATGAAAACCGTCTTGGAAGAAATAGTGGTAAAGAAGGTTTAGATTACGTGAACACTGCAATCAAACAGAGTCAGTGGTCACCCAAACAAGTTTTAGTAATGTCTTTATAAAATATGTGGGCAATTTGGGTTACTTTAGAATTCTAGGACTTGTTAGCAGTGTTACCCTTGTAGATCCAATGAAGGAACATTTTAACCTCAAACATGTCTTGACTGATTGAATACATCTAGAATAAGTGAAAATTGTTTTTTTTTTTGCTGAACTATTGCTTTAATATAGTTAATTGGTTTAATATAGATCTTATCTCACTCATTTTCTGTAACCGCTTATTCCTCACTAGGATCATGGGTACCCAGAGCCTACACCGTGGTCAGTGAGCGCAAGGCAGGGACTCACCCAGGCCGCGGTGCCAGCCCATCACAGCATTTAATATAGATAACAAGTTTAATATGATTATAGATAATCTGCCATAATATTAGAAATTATCTGTCTTAGCAATAGAAGATGTATAGTACTCACTTGGACTTTGACATCACTTGGACAAATTTTCAGGTGGATTGTTTGTGTGGGTGTGTGTGTTTGTCTATTCTTTCTATAGATGGATCCAGTTCAGAAGGCGGTGATTAGCCACACGTTCGGCCTTCCGCAGCCAATCAAAAAGAAACAGCTTATCTCCTGCAACATCTGTCACCTCCGCTTCAATTCGACAGTCAGTGAGACACTCCCTCTCTCTTTTTCCTTCTCTCTCTCACACACACATTTTCTCTTTTTCTCGATTTCTTTGTCCTTCTGCCTGTCACTCCATCTCTCTCTTTCACTCCCTCTTTCTTTGCATGTTTGTCTATGTCTCTCTTTCTTTATCTCAATTTCTGACTCTCATTATACTCTGCCTCTCACTATATTCTGTATGGTCTTGCGATCTGATGCAGTGCAATTTCCATTCCGAGCTGTGATGCAACTACACAAGCTGCTTTCTATACACCCTCTATAGAACGTATTAGATTGGGGATTGCATTCCTCTCAGCAGAAAGTAGACACACTGCTGGGATTTCTTGATGATGGAGCTAGTGTTGAGGGTCCAAGTGAGGTTCTCTGTGATGTGAACACCAAGGAACTTGTTGCTCTGAGGATCTATTGATGTTCAGCATGTTACAAGAGTGGTCACCGCGTGCTCTCCTGAAGTCAACAACCACCTTTTCTTTTGTCCACTTTCAGAAACAGGTTGTTGGCTTTGCACCAGTCCCTTAGCTGTTGTCTCAGCTTTCCAGTCAGATAGTGAGGAACCATGGTGCTGAATGCTGAACTGTAGTCTATGAACAACATTCTTACATTAGCAGATGGTCCACTATGATTTTGTGTACCTCATGACGAGCCTCCTGAAGGGCTTCTTGATGATTCCTGTGAGTGCATGTGGATGATGGTGGTGGTTTTGAAGTATGTTGGAACAACAGTTATTTTGGTTTGTGCTTCAAACCATGCGTAAAAGCGATTCAGCACATTTAAAAGAGGGCCTTACCTTCACAGGCAGGAGGAGATGTTGTGTAGATGGTGATGTCCCCACTGTTCTGTAAGTGGCCATGGGTTTTCTGAGCATGTGTGCACTTCACTACTCTGGTGGCCTAGAACAGGTTGGCTCTTGCTGTTGTCAGAGCAGTCTTATCACCTGATCTGAAGAGACTGTCTTGGGGTCTCAGCAGTGTGTGCACCCCCATAGTCATTCAGAGCATTGGCTTGGGGTGTGTGGTGATGGTCTTGGAGACACTGTCATTGATGCACTTGATGTAGCTAATAACCAGCACTGTGTACTCCTGCAGGCTAGTAGATCCGCCACAGGTTGTAACTGCCCTAAGCATGTGCCGGTCAGTGTGCTCAAAGCAGTCCTGAAGGGCAGAGATGGCTCCTGGGGTCAGGTTTTCATATACTTGAGAACAGACTGGGCACGTCTGCTGAGCAGTCTGTATGCTGGAATCAGCATCACAGAGATTTAGTCCTAGTAGCTGAGGTGGGGACGGGGCTCAGTGGGGTACATGCCAGCGATGTTTGTGTAAACACAGCCCAGTTCATTCGACCCCCTGGTTGAAAGGTCCACATATTGATGGAATTTAGGGAGAACTGCCTTCAGATTCCATGGTTGAAGTCTCTGGTGACAATAAACAGTCCATCTGGATGAGAGTTTTGGAGTTCACTGATGGTTCCTTAAAGTTTGGTCGGCATGTTGTTAGTGTTAGCACTTGATAGAATCTTTGTATTTCTGTCTCTCTTCCACCTTCTACATTCTGATCATGTTGCTGCACCCCCTCATTTCCCTTCCACAAAAAGAAGACACAACATAGCGCATTTACACCTCTATGAAGGCATAAAGTTTAATGTTTAATTGTGTGCAAAATAATAGAGAAACATTGCCACAGGGATAACATAACAAACATTCAAATGCATTTACTGTTTGCAATAAACTTATGCAGCCTGAAAAACGTTAGTTAATCAACCACCCCAGCCTGACCTGACCACCCAACCACAAATTTGAGTATGTTTTGTTTTCGGTTTATGGTCTGCAGAGACTTTTCGCCCTCTAGGTGAAGCAAAAGTTGTAGTTCATTTTTTGTATCCAACCTGGCATAACCCGCAATATTTTCTGGAAAGCTTGCCCGGACCTGCCCAGCCACGACCCATGGGTCATTGCACAGCCCAGGTATCACTACTATGCTGGCTTCAAGTGAATAATAATATGGTCTCCTAGCCAGTAGCCACAATAATATTGACTGTCAAATTGTCTTGCTTACTGTGTCACAGCGAGGGGTGTGTCTCCATTGCACAAAGCTCCGCAATGTGGGATGCAATTGCAGACAGCCTCAGGGCTCTCTCAACAGTATCCAGTCTTTTTCATTCAAATAAAAACATGACATTTTAAAATGCATGCAAACAAAAAAATTAAAGACTTCTAAATTACTGCTTGCGCACCCCCACTTTGAGAATCCTTTCACTGGATGATTCTTAAAGAACCATGATTTTAAAGAAGATGTAAAGAACCTTTTTTAAGTTTCCACAAAATGAAATGTAAAGACCCCTTAAACTGGTAAAGAACCTTTACATTATATGAAGGTTCTCTTATTCCTTAATAGTGTTCTTCTCAAGGAACTAACATAGTATGGGTCGCCGTTTGTAAAAACAGCTTCACAAATTTTTTCATAATTTAGCGCAATGTTCACACAATTTTCACACATTTAGAGCTAAATTGCGTAATTGTTAAATGTTAAATTTAAATGTTAAATCTAAATCTAAATGTTAAATCTAAATCTAAATGTTAAATCTAAATCTAAATCTAAATGTTGCTTTTACAAACGGTGTGAGATATGCTAATTGGCTACGCCCTATGATTACAATTGGCTGGTACTTAGCAGGGGGCTGGACTACGTGCTGTGATATTCCCTCACCAACATGGAGGATTTGCCTTTAATGATCTCAAATCTAAATGTTAAATATGAAATATTTATCTCACACTCTAAATGCGAAACTTCACAGTTAGATAGGGCTCGGTGACATCTTTCCAACGACCCCTCGTTTAACCTATTAGCTCCGGCGATCCGGAGTTATTATCTGAAAACCGTTCACCTCGCCCGGGTGTACTTTAGTCCCCCACGGAACATGCTCGCGGCTTTTCTAGGCGGAGCAACCACCAATCTCCGTGAAACAGTTAGATAGGGCTCAATGAGACCTTGCCAAAGACCCCTCGTTTGCCATAATACCCCCCCCCCGCGATCGGGAGTTATTAGACGAAAACCGGTTTTAGACGAATAGCGGTTTTTGGCTAATAACTCCAGATTGCCGGGGCTATTATGGAAAACAAAGGGTCTTTGGAAAGGTCTCATTGAGCCCTATCTAACTGTGAAGCTTCACATTTAGA
>JBBIGA010094971.1:0-11155 GCA_037576975.1 Alestes dentex | reverse complement strand
GTGTGTGTGTGTGTGTGTGTGTGTGTGTGTGTGTGTGTGTGTGTGTGTGTGTGTGTGTGTGTGTGTGTGTGCGTTTTTGTATGTGTGCATGATAAGAGAGAAAGAAATAAGAGTGAGAGAGAGTGATAGAGTGAGGGATGAGAGGAGCGACAGTTGGCTCTTACTGTGCTTTGGCACTGTGTGTGTGTGTGTGTGTGTGTGTGTGTGTGTGTGTGTGTGTGTAATGAGGAAAACAGTAGCGAAGAGCTTTTTGAAATATTTAATCAGAGAACTGAAACTGAGAGAAAGTGACGAAACTGAGCTGCTCTTTTCCTCTCACAATGCAAACATGAGTGAAAAGTCAATCAGTCTACAAAAACAACCACGGTTTCTTCATCATGTTTAACATTGACCAGATTCATTTCATTTTGATTTTAGCTTAAGGTGAGATTTATCAGGAGGTCAAGTTTGAGATGAGGTGGATTAAGAAGTTGAGGTTGAGGTGAGGTTGAGTTGTGTTTGATAAGGAGGTTGAGGTTGTGTTGAGGTGGATCAGAATGTTGTAGTTGAGATTACGGAAAGGTGGATCAGGAGGTTGAGGATGAGGTTGATTTGAGGTTAAGGTGAGATTGGTCAGGAAGTTGAGGTTGAGATGAGGTGGATGAAGAAGTTGAGGTTGAGGTGAGGTGGATCAGGGGGTTGAGGCTGAGGTGGATCAGGAGGTTGAGGTGAATTAGATCAGGATGTTGAGTTTGATCAGGAGGGGATTGAGGTGGATCAGGAGGTTGAGGTTGTTCAGGAGATTGAGATTGTTCAGGAGATTGAGTTTGATCAGGAGGCTGCGGTGAATTGGAACAGGAGACTGAGGTTTTTCAGAAGGTTGAGGTGAGGGTTAGGGTTTGGGTTATAATCTGGTTGGTAGCTATAATCTATGATATGTTTGGTTAAAATCACAGATCAAATTACACCCGAGCAGACCTCATTCCGTGCTTTCATTGGACTGCTGGAATGAAGATTTTAGACAAATATTTGAAATTTTTGCTTCTCTCGCTCTTACCTCCATGACCTTTTCCGATGAGCTCTAATTCCCCAGCAGCTCATTAAACAGCATCCAGGCCTCCTTCCCAAGCACACATTCCTACAAACTATTTTGATTAATTAATGAATCTTAACTGCATAACGATTCCAAAGTAAAATCCAATTAAGGACACCCCTCTGAGCATAATCGGGATAGTTATGTTATTAATTAGTTTCCCCGAAGAGACGAAAATATTCAGAGAATGCAAGGCTCTGCTTCTTTTCATGTCAGGCACATACAGAGAGTGAGCGCTTCATCATTTATTCAGGAGTTTTACAGCACTCGCTCTGAGGCCTCGCAGTTTGTGTAGCCAAATAATTCTGTTGATTAGCCCAGAGGAAGCGATGGGAGCATCGAAACATCACATTTATACAGAAGCTACTGACCACTTCATCAGGTCCAGCTACAGACTGTACAGGTGAGTTAGACTTCAGTCAGCTGCTGGCCTAGTGGTTAGGGCATTGCCCCTACGATCAGAAGGCCGTGGGTTTGAATCCCAGGACTGTTACACAGGATACTGATGGCTGGATATTTGTGATAAGCAGACCATTCACTGTCCAGTAGAGAAGCTGAAGCCCTGTTGGAAACGGTGGGAGATAAATGCACTGACGAATTTAAGTTGAATCTAAATGTTCCAGAAACATCTTACTCATTTCAACCATTACGGGTATTTTAATCCTAAGCATCGTTCCTCAGCTGTGAGCGAATGTTTTACTGTTATACTATAGGAAGAGGCCACAGGGTGGTCAGAAAAGCACTGCCAGGGGCATCTGTTTAGAAGTTAGGAGATCAGGAGATCAGGAGATCAGAAGTTCAGTCCCTGGTAAAGCTACAGCCATCCCTGTAGAGGTATCTATGAGAATTCTCTGGGTGGGGAGGGTGGTCCTCCCTCATCCCCATCCCTCAGTATACCTGCATTCATTCAGCCAGAGCAGGCATCTTTTAGCTGATATAACAGAATTTGCAGTTATCATTTGGTAACATTTGTTAAAATATACATTCATTTGATCATTTGTGATTGTGTGATTGTAAAACCCCTCACACTTTTGCACTTGCCCAACCACAGAGATCCAGGTAGGGATACAGGTTGGTGTAGCTGTTAAAGCTGGTGTGGGCAAGATGTTAGGGAGCACCTGACCACTTGAGCAAGACAACAGAACAAAAAACACAACCGAAAACACATGTTTTATTCACACAGTACAAAGTATGTCCTATAGCTCTGCCTGTATGTGTGTGTTTACTCACTCGTGAGTGTGGGTGAGGACCGTCTGCTAGGCCAGGTTGGCGGGGCGTGTGTAAGCGGAGCAGGGCCTCACATGCTATAGGCCCCATTGTCTGCTAATAGTATAGATACACACTCTCCCAGCGAGAGGTCATTAAAAGGTCATTAAAGCATATTGTTTTGGGCAATGGATGTTGTGCGCACATGACCAATGATGAGCCAAAAGCGCCCATTCTAATTAATCATAAATAACTCCGAGTTTACGCTCACTGAACCCCCGAATGCACCACCTGTTCCTCCGTACCAACTTGGAGAAGAGAGGACGAACATTCCAAAGTCCACAATCACTTATTGTTTTCGGGTATAGTGTCATATGCTTGGTCCAGTTGGCAAAAACCGAACAAAACTCTCAACACTGACTGTGTTCTTCACAGGGAGGTGAAGGCCAAGCAGCCAAAACAGGGGAAAATGTGGGAAACGACCAAAAAAAGTGTTGAACATCGTCTCCTGACCCGCAGATGTCAATGACAGTAGAATAGCGCTGTAGTTTTACGTGTCTTTCTCTCGCAGCTCATTGAAAGTCACATTTGGGTTCATTGGCAGCAGATAGTTTGGAGATGTTGCTGCAGAGAAAAATTATTCTTCACATTTTCGCCTTTGTTTGACGTTGAAAGAAGTGGGAAAAAGTTGAGGACCGAAAACAGTGCCGCTGAAAAAAACATTATTTAGAATAGAATAGAATAGTCTTTATTGTCACTGTTGCAGGAACAATGAAAAACAGTTTGGTAGCTCTTCGTGGCAGCATAACAATTTAGAAAATAAATGAAGAGAGAACTTTAAATGTAAAATGTAAACAAGACACAGAGAGTTTAAAAGAAAAACTATATACAATACAAAATGCATTTATTACATTATTAAGTACTTTGTTTGAAAGCACAATGAACAGGAGATATATGACTGTCTAACAGCTGAACGTCATGTTAATGTGCAAACTCACTAAATGCCACTGAGCTGTGAATCATCTCTGACTGTTCTACAGCTGCCTGGACCTCTGAGAGAACTGATATGTGAAGAATCTGCTTTTGAGGGGCAGGTCAACTTATTTACTTAGTCAGAGCTTGACTCTTTAGATAGTGTTGGGCAGCCTTGGGCAATGTTTGGTGATCTTGGGGTACCTTGTGCAGTGTCGGGTGGTCTTGGGTGGTGTTAGGCACTGTTGGAGGGTGTTAGGTAGTTTTGGGTGATCTTAGATGGTGTTGGACGGTCTTGGGTGTTCTTGGGCAGTGATGGGTGGTCTTAGGATAATTTGGGTAATGTTGGGGGGTGTTGGGCACTGTTGTGTGGTGTTGTGTGATCTTGGGCAGTGTTGTTTGGTGTTGGGTGGTTTTAAGCATTGTTGGGCAGTTTTGCATGGTGCTGGACAGTGTTGGGTTGTCTTGCTGGGTCTTGGGAGGTGTTGCACAGTGATAGGTGGTGTTTGGCAATGTTCGGTGGTCTTGGGCGGTTCTGGATGGTCTTGGGCGTCAGAAAAAAGTTGAACTCCAGGTCATTTTAAGTTCATGAGCTATGATACGGTTCGGTGGTACCCAATCAGAATATAATTCCCCATACTAGAAAATTCCAGAGAACACCAACCATGTAAACTTTTGTCCCTTCATAAGTGGTAATTCAGTACAATATGAATTTAATGTTGTGCGTACAGTAAACCTCAAGTCCTGCTACTGCCACACTGTCAAAACAGTGTCATAAACATTTAATGTCTTAAGCTGTCGTGACAGATCTCCATTACTGTATCAATGTTATGTTGCCGGTAATTTTTATTACAGATACTTAATGACTTTAAATTAGCAAGTTGCATTAACTGTCCTAATACTGACAACTTATGACAGCATATAATATGTCCTATGACATATTTCTAACATGGCTATGTCCAAAGTTTTAATCAAATCAACGTATGTGAAATGTTCAGAAGGGCAGGTAAGACCCTCCCTGGGGAATGCAAATAGACTGCAGATGTAATTTGTTACCAAATTAATGTATTAATTAAATCATGATTACATTTAAATAGTAACAGCAAGTCGACAGGAAAGCCCGGAGACCTCTAAAGGTTAATCTACACTACAGCCCAGAAATTTGAGCCCACCCTCGAATTAAAAAGTAGTAAACGATGTACTGTTCCTTTAAAATTTTATTACAAGAAAACATTCAGAATCCTTAAAACAAATGTAACTGATTCGTTCATTAAAATAACCCCCCTTGCCTTTATCACAGCAGCCCAGATTCAATCCTTTTCAGCAAGTTTTGAAAATAACTTGTATCCAAACCCTCGCAGTGCCTTTTCAAGCAGCAAACAGTTCTGTCTCATTTGCTTAGACTTGTGGGTCCAGTTGGTCCCTGAGGCTCAGTGGGAGAAAGATCAGGAAACTGGGGAGGACATAACATCATTCTCTAAGTGTTCTGCTTTTCTTTGGACTGGATGTGACTTTGAAGAACACCTGGGATCAATATACTGTTGAAGAATTTAATTTTGTCCTATGACACTGTATATGAACCCAGAGGGAATTTGATGTTGATGTTGAAGAACTGAGTAATACTTTCTTTTTTTATGATTAACGCAGAGTGAATGTCAGAGCACTAAAGAGGGGCCTGACATGGCTGTTCAAAATTAATAGTTTGAGCCTTGGTGACTAAATAATGTGTTACTACAGACTGTAAAATACTGATACCCAATCAGTTATAAGTGTTTTAAGCATTTCTTATGTTTTCTTGTAATTACATTTGGAAAAACTCCACCGCTCTGTCCTACATCCACACAATAATCTGAACAATGACCTGCTGCCACATAGGTGTGCAATTTCTTATTGGGTGCTAAACAGTGTTTCTCAACATACAATATCTTATAATTATGTGCAGTAGTCATATCATGTGCAACTTATGTCACTATAACGTGCAATAATGGTCTCGGTATAGAGAACAACTCTCAATCACTATTTGTGTTAACTAGTAAACTACCTCACCAGTGATTCATTTATTTATCTATAGTATTTATATCCACCCTCTTTACCGTCCACAGCATTTTGTATATATAATATAGTGTGTCTGGTACAGAGTACATCCAGAGTACTTTCTGGAGAGCGTTAGTTTTACTTTATATTATAGTTTATATTGTTCATGTCTTTGTGTCTCTGTGTGTCGGTGCAGTCGTAGTATAAGCAGTTTCTTCTGGGATAGATCAAGTTTTCTGATTCTGATTCTAAAAAGCAGTGCATCGTTTTTTTTTTTTTTAATCCAAGGGTGGGCCCAACCTTCTGTCCTGTGGTGTAGATTATGAACTCGGCCTGATGATCCCTTATATAAACCAACGCTCTGAGAAACAATAGTTTTGTGTTCACGGCGTTTTGTTTTGGTTTTCTCTCAGCAGGTCTTCCTGCGCAAGTAAAGTGCACACAACACACGGCTTCACCCACATTCGCTTATGTTAAACGCAGCACGACTCAATTAGGGCCACAAGCACGGGCCTACACCCCTGCCGTCACCCTTCTGTTTCCTGGCACAGCGACCGTGGCCCCGGCAGCGCGGCGCGTTGGGAAGCGAGCTGTCATCGGTGCGATAAGGCGCAGTGGCCGGCTAATCAGATAGCAGGGAGATGGGGCGGGGCGGGACGGGGGTCAAGCCGAGCCATGCCGATGGTCCATTTGGAGCCTTTCCGGGCCACATTTCCGCCTGACCAGGGCCTCAGTTTAGTCAGCCGAGGCAAATATTTACCGCCAGGCAGGGAAATGTGTATTTCCTGTCACTGTTAGTCCAGAACAATAATTCCCGCTCTTTCTCTCTCTCTCTCCCTGTCTCCACCAGTGTCTCTCACCCACTCCCTGGCTACGCGTTTGGGTTTTCTCAGAATAGCAGTAATTATCACACTTCCCTGTATTATGCGCTGCTGCTCATTGTCCTGGACGAGCACGCATTAGGACTGATCTGAGACCGGAAGGTCCCCGAACGAAAAACCTGCATGGGATGATGACTTGGCAATAATGGGCCCAAGCTCCACCCACAAATGTCTTAGCCGCTGCTGCTAAGTTCTGGTAATGGATGGATGGATGGATGGATGGATGATTGGGTGTATAGATGGATGGATGGATAGATGGATGGATGAAAGGATAGATTGATAGATTGATAGATTGATCTACAAAAGCTGATAAAAATCCCATTTGATCTCATAAAAACTCGATTTTCGGAGCTGTTATTGTAGTCAAAAAACACTACCAGTCAAAGGTTTTTAGTCAAAAAACACTACCAGGCCCTTACCACTTATACATTTATTTCACAAACTCCAGATTTTTGGTCTTGTTAAACATGAAAGTTTCCTTTATAAGGTGAAAGAATCTGTAACAGTGCATGTCTGACATCCTATGAACTACTTGTGTGGTGAGTCAAATGCACTCATTAACTGTTTCATTGCTTAATAGCTCATTAAATATCTGGTGATTAACATTATCTGGTGATTAACATTATCATTTTAATTATACTAGATGGCTTTTTGTAGGTCAGTAGTGATTAATAAAAAATATGACATTTTCTGACTAATAAAGACTCAAATGCTGAGCTTACTGTACATCTGTTTGGTAGCAAAGAATACTGTTGTTAGTAACAATATTGTAACAATGCAAATGTATGAAATCGCAGTGTGTGCCAAACTTTTGACTGGTAGTACACCAAGTTTAGGAATGGCCTGCGCAGAGACTTCGTAAGCACTCAATAACATATCTATGAAGGAATACTTCAGTATTAATGAACAGCTTACGCCTGTATGAATCTCGATATGACTGTAGTGTCATAAGGGGCCTTAAACTGAAGTGACTGACAGTCATTAGCTTATAACACTATCATGAATCCTTTAAAGCAGAGGCCTGGCTGAGAACTGGGCTGAGAACTTCAGCTCCTCCAAATTGCTTCACACTCCAACAGCAACAAAAGGAAACACATTTGTGGGAGGAGCCTGAAGGGGGGCGGTGCATGTGGTTTGCAAGACCCCTGCTATGGAAAGGTCATCGGGGGTCAGTGGTTTGTTTGTGGTTGGTTAGTTGTTTGGTTAAGAGATGATTGAACTGGCCAATCAGTGTTGGTGCTGAAAGCAATCTCTCCCCTCTCATTGACAGAGCAGTCAGCTGTCCACACACACACACACACACACACACGCAAGCATGCAGCCTGGTGGGCTGTCAGGAGGGGCTCGGGGGTATTGATCCAACCAACTCTGAGCTGTCGTGGGCTGACAGGCCGCTCTAAGTGCTTTCACTTTTCTCTCCTTTCTTTTCACTCCTTTCTTTTCTCTCCTTTCTTTTTGTAGTCCATCCCTCCATTTCTTAAAGCGCAATTAAAGGGCCTATATTGTGGAACTCCTCCTCACTTTTTTCAGGTCTGATACAGTGTGTAAACATTGGTCAACTGTAAAAAGTCAACTGTAAAAGAGTTCATTAATGCTGAAGACCCAGCCTGGAAAAGGTAGAAATGAAAGTTATTGGTATGGAAAAATACAAGAAAAATGTAGGATATAGGCTCTTTAAGCATGCCATGTGGGATGGCTGCGTTTGATGTTCAGATCATAGATGCTCCAAATTGGATTATAATATGTTTATAACTGGCTATAAAGCCTTTGAGAAGCTCAGCTTTACATACAGCTTATAATTGAGACAGTAGAAAACAATGCAGGGCTTTAATTATATCACCGAGACCCAGCGGCACCATCTGCTTTCTCAAATCTCTCTCTCTCTCTCTCTCTCTCTCTCTCTCTCTCTCTCTCTCTCTCTCTCTCTCTCTCGCCCTCTCTCATTAATGACTTTGTTTCCCTCTTTTGAACACATTGCTTAAATTACCCAAATGAATGTCAAGATCCAGATTAAAAAACAGACAGGATAACAAAGCCAGAAAGAGACAGAGAGACAGAGAGAGAAAAATAGATAGACAGATAGATAGATAGACAGACAGATAGATAGATAGATAGATAGATAGATAGATAGATAGATAGATAGACAGACAGACAGACAGACAGATAGAAAGACAGACAGACAGACAGACAGACAGATAGAAAGACAGACAGACAGACAGACAGATAGATAGATAGATAGATAGATAGATAGATGAGATAGAGAGAAAATAAAGAGTGAGAGAGAGAGAGAGAGAGAAAGAGAGAGAAATAGAGACAGAGAGAGAGAGAGAGAAAAGAGAGAAAAATAGAGACAGAGAGAGAGAGAGAGAGAGAGAGAAAAGAGAGAGAAAGAGAGAGAAATAGAGACAGAGAGAGAGACAGAGAGAGAGAGAGAGAGACAGAGAGAGAGAGAGAGATAGACGGCTCTTCCCGAGTTCCTATTGTCATCTTTATTTACACCTTTGATTGTTTGCTCACCAAGCAACTTAATAGCTATTTGCGAGGAGAGCAAAATCAATATCTGGGCGCATCAGAGCGGAGGCGGGCGGAGGCGGCGTCTGAATAACAGCCCTTTCCATGAGAATCAGCGCATTGATTGGGAAGCCAATACCGCTCAGCTCCGGCGCGTCATCTGAATTAATGTCGCCTTGATGCGGCCCGGCTATAAATGATAGGAATTAATGTTGTTTTGATGTGACCGAAGCAATCAGGGGCCACCACAGGCGAAACGGAGGGCGATCGAGGTTGAGGGAGAGAGAAAGAGAGAGAAAGAGAGAGAGAGAGAGGCTCTGACACAGTGATAAATACCGATGATAAAAACTGGTGGCCCCATCGAGGCCTCCTCGGCCCCAGACCCCGTAAAGCAGCAGCACCTCCGTAAATTTCATTTACAGTAACTCTCTCTCTCACACTTGGCCCAAATAAATAAATAAATAAATAAAAATAAAAAAAGAAGGGAGGCAATGACATTAGACTCCCAATGACAAATAAATAAAAAATAAAAAATAATAATGGGGATTCATAAAAAAGAGGGCCGGGAATGTTCTCATCCACTTAAACGCACTCTAATAACAGATACGTGGCCCCGTGCCGTGTCGGGGAGGGGGGAAAAAAAACACCCCCCATATGCTTTAAGACCATGCCGAATTTATCATCCGGACGAGGACTGTCGTGCCGCTAAGAATATATTGCCCCGAAAAGTCGCGAGCGTAATGGCGCTGATGCGATTTCCATAAATTTTCATCTGAAATTTGATATTTCTCTCATTGGAGAACAATGGGAACTATATGAGGGCGGAGATCGTGGAGGCAAACTTTTGCCTCAATCCTGAAATGAAGGAGCCCATTTGAGGCCGTGATGGATGGGACTGGAGCTCACACGCATACACACTTACACACACACACACACACACACGCACACACACACTCACTCACACAAGCATAAGAGGCTCTAAAAGCAGTCTGTCAAGCAGCATCAGTTCGTTTAAGATGAGGAATCATCTCAGGTTATTGATATTACATTGGCCTCAGAGCTCCAGTCCTCTAAGCTCAGGTTCCACAGACCAGTTTCAGAGTTTTGGCTCCATAAAGGTGAAACATCAGGACAAGGACATCAACAAATGTCAACAAACATCAACAAACATCAATAAATCTAACTGTTTTATTGTTGTAACCTGTGAAAGTCAAGAGCCTCCCTCATTCACACAGCTCTAGAACACTCCACCCCATTTATACTGCTCTAGAGCGCTCTTCCTATTCATGCTGGTCTAGAATGTCATTCTCTTTCACATCATTCTGCAATGTTCCTTCCATTTGTTTCTGGAGCGCTTCCCTATTCATGTTGTTCTGGAATGTGGTCGGCGATTCACACTGCTCTAGAATGCTCTCCACTATTTGCACTGTTCCAGAGTGTTCTCAACAATTTGTAACATTCAACAAAGTTGAAGTTTTTGCTTGAAGCCCTACATCATTACATGAACATCAACACAAGAACATCAACAAACATCAGAAACATCCACAAATTGTTGGGTTGTTGTAATAGACCAACATTTACACAGTTCTAAAAGGCTCTCCCTCATTTACACAGCTATAAAACACTCCAGCCCGTTTTTACCGTTCTAGAATGTCCTTCCCATTTGTGCTGTTCAAGAATGTTCACCTCATTAATGTTGTTCTGCAACATTCCTTCCTTTCGTTTCTGGAGAGCTCCACTTTTCGTGCTGTTCTGGAATGTCCTTCTCTGTTTACGCTGCTCTAGAATGTTCTCCATTCTTTGCACTGTTTGAAGGTGTTCTCCTTAATAAGTACCGCTCTGCGTGTTTTTAGGGTGCTTCTAGAGTGTTGTTCTCACATGTGTTGTTCTAGAATGTGCTGGTCTATTTACACTGTTCTAGAATGCTCTCCCAAATTTGTGTTGTTGTACAATGTTCACCTCATTCATGTAATCCGGCGATGTTGCTTCCATTCTTTTCTGGAGCGTTCCCCCAAATGTGTTTCCCCTGACACTGCACTAGACTACCCTCCTTTATTCGCACTGTTCTAGAATGTTCTCGTCATTTTGTACCATACTACAGTGTTCTAGAACCTCCACCACATACACACTGTTCCAAAAATCCCAGAATGTTCATGAGAAAGTTGATGTCTGTTGGGCTTGTCTGATCTTGAGGAAAATAAACAGGTCTGAATGAATCCAATAAAGAACAACTGCTGAGAGGTTCCTGAAAGGAAACTGAAAGTGTTTCACAGATCTGTGCTGTAGAACCCCTTTTTAAGAGTTTTAAACACAGTGCTGATAGAAGATGACCATGTTGAGAGACACACTTTAATAGTATTGATGGGTTTTTAAAGGCACCCCCCACACACACATACACACAAACACACACACACACACACATACACACACACACACACACACACACACACACACACACACACACACACACACACACACA
>JBBIGA010094960.1:0-11155 GCA_037576975.1 Alestes dentex | reverse complement strand
CACACACAGTAACCCCCCGTATGTGGATCAGGAGTCGTGGAATCAGTCTAATGCGGATTTTTTCAGGGTCCAAACGCCCTGCGCCTTCTGACAATGCACCTAAACTCAAGAGAAAGTGTGAGACACTCCAGGAGAAGGTTGAACTACTGGATATGCTCCGGGAAGGAAAAAGTTATGCCACTGTAGCACGCCATTGTGAAGAGTAAATTATTGAACTGTAAAAATTATTCTCATCTTGAGTGTTTCTCTTGTTTTTTTGTTTTGTCCCTCTTAAAGCCCTGTATTTTTATTACTGTAAATTAAATTATAAAAGGCTGTTGAGCTCAGTCGCCATCCAATGTCTGCTTTCCCCGGCAGGTCACTACAATACGACTCCTCCTGAAGCGCCTGAATAAGACGTGCCGCCCGATGAACAGTAAATTATTGAACTGTAAAAAATATTGGTGAGTACACGTACATTTTTCTGTATTTAAATTACTAAAAATTACATTAAATTATTACTGTATTTACCCTGCTTATATCAAAGAAAACGACAGCACATACGAAAGAAAACGCCCATGCATGAATTACAGTGCAGTCTACACAGGGGTAATATTGGTATGTACATTCTAGCACTGCAGGAGTTCAGTGTAAACTGTACAGTACGAATTTCATTAAGGGTAATGTATTAAACTGAGTTTAAAATGAAATTA
The DNA here is from genome assembly GCA_037576975.1 of Alestes dentex. NCBI lineage: Eukaryota > Metazoa > Chordata > Actinopteri > Characiformes > Alestidae > Alestes > Alestes dentex. The sequence continues at coordinate 10,463 of JBBIGA010094960.1, read as the reverse complement.
AGGTGTTTTGGGAGCATATTTGGGGGCATATTTAGGATTTACACCATGAAATTAGGCATTTTAGGCATTTTTTTAACCACAACACAACACCACGTTTTTTCACTATACGCGGGTGCCTCCCGAGAACAACATGAGAAGTACTCTTCCATTTCCAGTCTTTAATGGGAGACTGTTGGTTGCTTAGTGCTGCCATCAAAGTCCTCATCTCCCCCTTATAGCTTCAAATAATATACCACTATTTTGAGCCAACACACCAGATTCAGCTACTTAGATAGTTGGTGAGCCCCGTGGAAAATGCCAATAATTGTTGTATGATGTCTAAAGGGGATGTGAGTAAATTAGTATGTTTAGAATGAATGTGGGTGTGTTGATTAGGGACTAGAATTACTGGAACTCTGGGATAAGTATGGTTATGTGCAATATATTATAACACTAAATAGTATTGATATTCTGTGAGATTTTCTTCCATGAGATCATTTTGGGGTAAATCCGTTCCTTTACTCTGTGGGGCTTGTTAGCTACTGTATGTTTGTGAAGTAAAGTCACAGACAATAACAACGCTAATTGGCTATAGAACAACTGTGCCCTCTTGATTAACTGTGTTGTAAATATAGGGGACTTATGTTCCTGTGACCTGCAGGGGAGAATCAACCTTTTTAAATACAGGGGAAGGAGGTGAGTAATTTCCCCCTGAAAAAATAGCAAATCATAATTAACTTCCTACATTTCCACATTTCCATTTCCATACTCTATTCATAGGGACTTATGTGGGTGCTCTGTAGTCTCCAAAGAAATTGTCCCTCATGCCAGTGCACCCAGACTTAAATTAAGAGCTGAAAGCAAACTAAGATTCTACCAGAGATCAAGTTAATACTCTACCAGGACCCTGTCAGATCACACAAGGAAGATTTTTTTAGTGTGAAGTCTGTGTTAGTGAAGTTGGTTTATTCAAGATTCAAGATTCAAGAGTTTATTGTCAGCCCAGCCACATACACAAGTACACAGAGGGTTGAAATAGCATTCTGTGAAGCAAATAGTGTAGTGTACATAGATCATGTCACCAAAAGACAGAGAAAGCGCAGAGACAAAAACTGCAGCAACATTATATTACAGCACAAAGGGGCATGAATGTGTAGTTGTTAGCTTAAATGCATAGTTTAGAGGTGGGTCTTTTGAGGACAGTGAGGGACTCAGAAGTTCTAATGGTCAGGGGAAGTTCTTTCCACCAGTTTGGTGCCAAAACCGAAACAAGTCTTGATGCATGTCTTCGACTTTTGAGAAGATTAGGGTCAAGTCAGGCTGTGCTTGGTGGGGCAATAAGAACGGTCTGTTGAACTAATATTGGTAGTCTTGGTCTTTTTTGAGAGATTCATTAAAGACCTCATCATAGCATCCACCCTCAGCCCCAGTTCACCTACTGCCCCATCAGATTAACGGAGGATGCCATCTCCCATGCCTTACACACCACCCTCAGCCATGCAATCTCTGTTCCAGTTCATCCCAAAAGTATTGCATGGGGTTGAGGTAAGGGCTCTGTGTGGACCTGTCAAGTTCTTCCACACCAAACTCATCCAACCATGTCTTTATGGAGCTTGCTTTGTGCACTGGGGCACAGTCATGCTGGAATAGAAAAGGTTCTTCCTCAAACTGTGTCCACAAAAGTTGAAAGCATGTCGCTGTCCAAAATGCCTTGGTATACTGAAGCATTAAGATTGACCTTTACTGGAAGTAAGTAGCCTAGCCCAAAACCCCGATAAATGTGTGTTCCAATACTTTTGTCAAAATTTTGAAAATTACATGTAACTACTCTTACCCTGACCAACCACTTCTGTTTACCCTGGTCATATTCACTTCTTTAAAGAACCACTTTTTCCTTTGTCTTTACAAGTAACAAGTTTTGCAAGGGATTTTTCAGCCTCTCGTTTTGTATTTGACACATAGCTACACTATTAAGGTGTGTTTGTGATACAGTGCTTCAGAGCTTTGTTTTCAGCCTCCGAAGACTGCTGAACCCTTTTCCAGCCTCAGATGATGACACAGGAATGACACAAAGTAATCTGACAAGTGTTTCAACTTGATCAAAGAGGCTCCAGACCTCTGGACTCATCCCCTTAAGAATACCCTAAAATTATACCTCGTCTTAAACAGTGGTAGTTGTGTAAGCAGTGGAGTGACTGTGCCTCGTAAGAATTGTGCTCGGGCAGCTAGCATAGCTCCCTTCCTGCTTTGCCTTTTGTAAAATTAGTGTCATTTTAACTTTGGTGTCTGTTTGGTTGTTTTTGTTGCTTGTTTGTTTTGTTCTTTTATGAGAGTCTAGGCAAAGCCTGGCTTGGTGTGTTCTTAAAGTGTATTTATTTATTTATGTTTGGGTATTGGTTTTTGTTTGCTGTGCTCCTGAGGCGGGAGGATTGTTACCGGCTACTACAGGACTTTTCTTTTGTTTTGGCTGTGATCTCTGCAGCCGCTGGTGCAATTCATTTATTTATTTAGTTAGTTTATTTGTTTGGAGTTCAAACATTTTCTATTATTTTCCTTCCTCTCTAGAGATTTACCAAGGGTGTTGCAGCTGGTTGCGATCACTTTTTCTCGCAGTGTATGCCCCAGTGTGTGAGTGTGTGTTTGTGTCTATGGCCCCTGAACTACGGGCATGGGCAGTCTCTCCCTTTTAGGGCAGGTAACCACCTGGCAGATATTTGATTTAGTCCGTTTTCTGTTGATGAAAGCTATTACCCCTCCTCCTGGCATATTGTCTTCCTTTGTATTTGGTCTGGTATAATTGTGTAAGTGGTAATGAGTGGTAATCTGTCATTTATATAGAACTATTCACAGATGAGTGTTGGTGAATTGGTATAGAAACATTACATATGCAACTAATAACTTATAGAGTTGTCTTTTAATTTCAATTATCGATAAATAAAGGCTGGTGATTTTGTAAAAAAGTACTATGTCTCTGTCGTATTACTATTACATACACTATATGGACAAAAGTATTGGGACACATTTGTATTCAGGGTTTAGGCGAGGCCCCTTACTTCCAGTGAAGGGCAATCTTAAGATGCCAAGGTGTTTGGGACAACGCTATGCTTCCAGACACAGTTTGGGGAAGACCCTGTTCTATTCCAGCAAAAACACACTGTCCATAAAGACATGGTTGGATGAGTTCGGTGTGGAAGAACTTGACTGGCCCGCACAGAGCCCTGACCTCAACCCCATCCAGCACCTTTGGGATGAACTGGAATGGAGATCGCAAGCCAGGCCTTCTCATCCAACATCAGTGCCTGACCTCATAAAATCTTGTGGAAAGCCTTCCAAGAAGAGAGGAAGCTGTTATAGCTGCAAAGGGGAGACTAACCCCATATTAAAGTCTATGCATTTGAGTGCAATGTCATGAAGTTCCTTGTTGGTGTAAAGGTGAATACTTTTGCCCATATAGTTTTGGGTGAAATATAGAGGGTGGGAACCCTCTTGCCTCAGTGTAAGAAACCAGGGGTTTGAGTTGAAATCACAGTATATCTTGGGGTAAAAGTCCCTAGGTGGCACAGTCAAGAACCTCTTTATAATCATCGTAGGTCACAGTTGTATTTGCAGAGAGTTTGATTTGAGCTCTGGGTGCTGTTACACAACATCATGATTTAGAAACCTTTCTGATCATTTGCATTCCCTCCGGCTCAAATAGGTCTCTAAACTGCCCATCCAGAACATCAATGACTTTGTAGAATTCATCTCTGAAATACTCAGAAAGAGATGCAGGTACATGTGCAGGAGCACAACTTGTGAAATGCTGAGGTGGCTTGTGAGCATGTGTAGAAGCAATTTGAGTTTCATACATCTTTGCTCCTTTGATGCAAACTGTTTGGGAACTCTGGATTTCATTTTTTTTTGCCAAAGTTTCTTTCACACAGGCAACTACAAAATGTATGACATCTATGAACTGTGTTCTGTTCTGCAGGGACACATTGTGAGCCTTCTCTGTAGTCTCCAAAGCACACAAAGGACAGAGAACAACATTCCCTTGCTGAAATTTGTCATACAAGCCCTATGAACTACCAGCTGCATCTGACTCACCCTGCTCACCCAAATTTTTTACAATGATATTGCTTCAGCACATCATAGATGATCCTTGTTCAAACCATCCACCTTGTTATAAAAAATAGATCTGATATTCTGACAGAGACTCCCCTGACTATGCAGTTCTTTTGAACAGATCCTTGGATTGGACTGTCCAAATAAGATTACGAACTCGTTGACCCACCCCAGAGAGTTGATAACTGCTGAGGCAGTGAAGGTCAACTGCGTAAAGTTTACACAGTTGGCCTGATTATGGCCTGTGCCCCTGGATATATGTGCCCACCATGTTAGCTGCCCCATCATTTCCCTAACCTTGTAATCTTCTGATGGACAAACTGCGGCATTATAATACATCAGTCACTGCTCTAGCTAAACTCACTCATCCAGTAAAATAAACCTCATAAGGTCCAGAGACCACTTTATTAATCTAATTTGCAATATTATTGCCACCTTACTGAGGCTGATGCCATTTGTTTCATAAACAAGCACAGCCGTGATAAGGGGTGAATTAATGGAGTGGGGTAACAGAATTAATACCATGGCTTTGTTGAATGTTCTATTACACAGTCTTTAGGATATCAGTTAATGGCAGTTTGTCTTGTTGAAACTGCTCAGTATGTGCCGGAAAGGTCAGTACATTTACATTTACGGCATTTAGCCGACGCTCTTATCCAGAGCGGCATACATCAGTGCTCGAGTAGTCCACGTCTGTATCTTAGACCTGTAAAGCTAAACTTAAGTCAATCATCCACAATTCAGGATACTGAATGCTCGGTACACCTAAACAACACCTGTCAAAAATACCTAAAACACCTGTCAAAGAAAATCAAGAGTTAGTGGTAAGAGTTAGGAAGAGGTTTTTTTTTTTTTTTTTTTTTTGTAGTAGTAAGCAAGGGAAGTGAGAGAAATGGGAGACATCGTTAGTCACCAAGGTGCTCCCTGAAGAGGTGGGTCTTCAGGCGACACTTGAAGACCACGAGGGACTCCGCAGATCTGATAGGAAGAGGGAGTTCATTCTACCACTTTGGGGCCAGGAGTGAGAAGAGTCTTGACGCATGTCTCCCTCTTCTTTTGAGCAGCGGAGGCTCAGGACGAGCTGTGCTTGAAGCCCTGAAAATAATAGCGAACAGTTTTAGTGTGGGGATCATATCCACAACTTAACATAATGCAAGCGGGGCTATCATGGTAAAAACAGGTGAAGAGACTTCACTGGCATTCAGGTAGTAGGTGTAACAACAGGTCATGTCTGCATTACCACCTCAAGCTTGCATTATTTTTTGATGCCTAAACGCCATGTGGTCCATAATTGCTTACTTAATGATTATCAAGCTGCAACAAATAGTCTTCTGCTGCCTAAATGAAAACATAACATTAAGGAATGTAATATCAGACTGAATTATCTAGTCAGCTGACAAGCCTTAGGTGCTAAAGCCAAGCATAATAAGCTAACTCCATCATAACTACACTTCAACATCAATTTGATAATTGTATGATGTAAATAACAAAATGCATTGGTGCAAGAGACGGCCCAAAACACCCCATGTTTTAGGTTGCTAACTGAATGTGGCCATGCTATCTAGTTAAATAAACCCAAAAACTTTAATAACTGAAGACTGACCTAGCTAGCTGTCAAATCAAGAATATTTTATTTTAAGGATATATCTTAAATGAGTAAAACTAGTAGGCCAACAATATGACAGTAAATTCTGCATTACTAACAATGTACACAGCCTAATGCAGTATTGTTTCGTAGCTCAAATTTGGTGGCCGCATCAGGTGCCCTTTTGACTCTGAAGAATAGATTGTGATTGGCTGGATGGCTGTTCAATCAGCCTAACTTCACCTATGTGGCCTATGAGACCTGTTGGGAAGAGGGGGGTGGAATCATATTTCAGCGAAATTATGGTGTTACAAAACCCACATTTCTGTGCTTCCCTATGGTAGCCTGGGACAAAAATCTTAAACTATTCTCAGGGTCTAATCTGTTGATGTAACTGGCCACCCATTGTCTTACCTGCTAGTGATTACAAAACTGGACCCACAGCTGAATACTCTAGGACAGGGGTGGGCTAGTCCGGTCCTAGAGGGCCGTGGTCCAGCATGTTTTGGTGATTTCCCAGCTCAGAAGCCCCTGGTTCACCTCACCAGTTAATTATTAGGTTTAGTGAATGTGTTTGAGGAGAACTACCATCAAACTGTGCTGGACACCGGCCCTCCAGGACCGGAGTTGCCCACCCCTGCTCTAGGATAATGCATGAATAGGGACAACCTAGAACAGTGGTCACTAACTCTTATCCCCCTGCCATACCCTCCTCCAGGACCCGATTGACTGGTGAGCTGCTCAGCTTATTGGCTGCATGAAGTCCTGCTGACATCATGAATACACATGAAACTCCATTTTAAAGTCCCAAAACTGGAAATCAAAAAGCTATGATAGCAGTGTTGAGATCTTTTATGCTATCATGTGCACAGAAAGTTGGTGCATTTTTCTGCGTAAAAAGAATGAACCCTTTTCTAATTACAGTTACAGGAACCCATTAATTCTGGGCTCTCTTAGGAATGTAGAACCAATCTGGGGGATGATACTGGGTGGTAATTCTCCTCATTAGAAACTCCATGCTAATGTATCTGATCCAGCCCGTCTGAAGAAGTTACTTAGAGATGCTATGTTGGTCAGAACTAGACTTTGGGTAAGAAGGATCAACAGGACCTGGGTTGATGACCCCTGCTCTAGAACAGGTCTGAACTCTCTTTTGTTTTATTATAGGCACTCACCGTACCAGTCCTATACACATTCTCCTGTGTTGTGTCATCTAGTACTCCTGATTGAACTAGTTAACTCATTACCAAACTCCTCATGGGCTGGGTCCAGTGTATCAGAGTAGGGACAAATAAAAATGCAGAGCATGGGATCACCAGTATGATGTATAGTAACAAGGGGTTAGTTTGAGTCATATCCTTGGGTGTCCTAGATAAGGAAAAAATAAACAGGATGGTAGCCTTTTAGAGTCACGCACTTCTGATGAATAGGGATTGTTTTGCATAATTGTTAGCCTGAAGAATGCTGCATATCTCTCTCAGAGTACTTTGTCATGATAAAATTCACTGATGGATATTGCTCTTTTTCTCTTTTTCTCCCTCACGCACACACAGACACACATACACACACACACACACACACACACACACACACACACACACACACACACACTTATTCTGATGAATGGTTTGAAGTAGCCTAGGGTCAAACGACACCTGTGAGAAATATTACATTTTTGTTAATTTAATAATTTTCCCATCAGGTGGCCTGAGCACTGAAAGGTTTCCATTTTATGCATAGACAAAATAATAAGAAGGCCTGCTGAGCCATGCTCAACAATAGAAAACATGGAGAGATAAGAGATTGTTAATCAGTGATGAAAGTTCTGTTCTGATTAACAAGTGCGAGCACATGATACTCCAACCATGACTTTATCTGTATATCGGAGATCGACACAACACAGAGAGGCTCCTTTAATGAAGTCTGAACCTTTTGCACTTCTGGTTTTTTTTTTCCTCATGCTTTCTTTTTCCTATTTCTGGGGGCTAGAACGTGATCTGCTGGAGTAACTTCAGACTTTGACCATATTTGAACCCCACAAGGAAACTTTTTTGATGAACCAGAGGGCAGAGCAGATTACAGAGCAGGGAAGAGTGAAACTGATGTCATTTATGGTTTGGCAGAGGTTTGCAATCATCTTGCAGTCCGGTGGAGTGGGCAAATAAATAAATAAATATCCCCCTTCTTATTTCATTATAAAATTGTACATTGTTACCCCTATTCAAGCCCTATTTTTCACCAAGATGTTTCTGAAATAGGCCAGTTATAATTAGTAGAGTACACTAAGCTGGACTCCAAAATTCAAGTGTTTTCATCCTTTTCATTATCTCTGCATGTAGGTCAATATGAAGGCTCCAAGATTAAAATGTAGAAGGGGTAAAGTTATACTTTGATGTTTCTTGTCATAAAATGTTCATAGGAGGAAAGTTCCAAGCTTAAACATGAAACACTCTGGGGACATGTTCCCAAAAAAAAGTGCAGAAGTGGTAGGAGAAAAAAAAAATGGATGTTTGAAATGTGTGAAAATGATTGCAATTCACCGTGAACACCAAAGTGACTGGTGCCCACCATAGTCAAGTCAAAATAAAGCTCTACAGCTCTAATGGGAGCTGGATTTCTGGCTGGATAGAGGTGGATGTGTGGTTTTACGTGCATACTTTAATGTATCTAATCTTGGATTTGCCTTGACTTTTCAGCTGGGAACCAGTTTTAAGAGTAATACACAGAGAAGACTTGCAACTTCCACATCAAAGAGAGGCTGCTGTGTAGTATATCCAGTTCATATTTCAAGCCACACTTTTGTGGAAACATTGCAGTTGCTTGTTTGAGCCTATATGAAAGAAATAAGAAGTAAATAGAGTTCAGTTTGATTGGATTCCTTTATGAAAGGGCAGTTATTTGTAAGTACTTACTCATGGATCTCAGTTTACTACATAATTTTTACATTCAAAAATCCATGATCACTACAACATTTCAGAAATCATGGTACAGTAACATGACTTAATTGCTGTACTCCAAAGTGGATATTTATAGAGCTGAAAACTCACAGTACTTATTTGAGGACTGCGTAAAATTTACAGCATTTAGCAGACATGAACATTTACAGCATTTAGCAGATGCTTTTATCCAAAGCGACTTCCATTCCCTAACTACAGGGGGCAGCCTCCCTGGAGCAACTTGGGGTTAAGGATCTTGCTCAGGAACCCAGTGGTGGTGTGCTGAAGGTAGGATGCAAACCCATGACCTCTTGGTCTAGAGGCAAGTATCCTCCCCACTAGGCCACCACCACCCCCGAAGAAATATCATGTTTTAACATGTCCAGGAAATACTAAGATAAACAGCTTTTTTTTTTTCTTTTTGGTGAGGTATTTTGCTCAGCACATTGAAGTAAAGAAGGTCTAACAACTGATGGCTACCCCTATTAATGGTACTGACAGAACAGTAATAAGGTGGCATGGAAGAGCCCACTTCAAGCTGGCTCCAGTTCATTAGAGTCCGATCCACTCCATGACCTATGTCAGCGAACAAGGGCTGACCCTGTCTTTGTCTTAATGAGCCATGGGTGAGGTCAAGAAGCAGGATTAATTCATATTGATACAAGTCACAGAGGCTAGAGGACTGTCAGGAGAGCCCTTCAGAGGCTCAACACTGACTTGAGAAAATGAGAATTTTCTCAAGTCAGACCGGAGAACTAGATAACATCTTCGGTTTTGTTTACGGAAGTTAAGGCACAGGACGAAGTATATGTGCTGTTAATTTGGTTTATTTGTTTATTAAAACTGAATATATCAGATTTAATGTTCTCTTTATGTTCATAGTTATCACAACCATGAAATCTAAGCAGAGTCCTCCTACTAGTTTCCATCCGTCTCTTTTAGCACCTCATTTGCCTTTCTCCATTACTGAAGCTTTTGAATTACAAATGTTGCTTTTATCTCATATAATAAAAGGTACTACATACCCTCTACCACTGAAGCACCGAAGGGGGCCACAGTCATTAACTGGATGATAATTCAAATGCATTGAATGCATTCTATTAATTTGTTCTAGAGTCAAAGATAAAGAGATTATTCTCTCTCACAAGCAGCAAAACAGCACGTACACTTTCACCACTTCACTACGAAACCAGTACAAACAGCTTTATTTATAAAATAACTCTTTGGCATAATACATTCCAGCAGACTGGTGGAACTAGTGCTATTTTTGGCCATGCATTTCTCTTGACAGTGAGTGATGTGCACTTCTTTAATGACGTCCATGTACGATGAGGTGAAAGAGCCAGCTACCAGTGGTCACCTGTACATTAGCATGTAACGTCCTTGTCTTACAATCCTGACGGACAGCTAGATAAACCCTCTGTGTGTCAGGGCCCTGTCAGTCAGGTTTCTGCCATGGCTAAAATTAATTGAGCCATTAAAAAAGCATCCATGTGTGCATAACGGAGTGGGAACATATTAGGGAATAATGTCTACAGTGAGTGGAAACAAGTATCCAGCCACTTTTTGTTGTCAAATGTACACCTCTTTTGACTTTGTACTATAAATATGAGCAATAAGTCTGTATTTATAAGAAGAAACGAAGCGTAAACCAATTAAATTAATAAAGGGGAAGAATTCAGGGAAGGCACAGTGGGCAGAGTAGTGGGCCCCTTATAGTCACATGTGAACACAATACAGCACACAGTGTGAAATTCTTTCTCTGCATTTAACCCATTCACCAAGTGAAGCAGGGGGCTGCCACCAATGGGGGACGCCCCCTGTTGGTGGCAGCCCCGTGCTTCACTTGGTGAATGGGT
>JBBIGA010094841.1:0-11157 GCA_037576975.1 Alestes dentex | reverse complement strand
CAGATCTGATCGGAAGAGGGAGTTCGTTCCACCACTGGGGGGCCAAGACTGAGAAGAGTCTTGACGCATGCCTTCCTTTTCTTTTGAGCAGCAGAGGTTCAAGACGAGCAGTGCTTGAAGCCCTGAGAGGACGAGAAGTGACATTCTGTTTGATCAGTGCTGATATGTATGGGAGTGCAAGTCCATTCTTAGCCTTGAAAGCAAGTGTTAAGGATTTGAACTTAATACGGGCAACCACAGAGAGCCAGTGAAGGTTCCTTAGTAAAGGTGAAGTGTGTGTGAATTTTGAAACATTGAAGACTAACCTCGTGGCTGCATTTTGAACTGACTTCAGATTGCAGATTTGAGCCACAAAATCTTTGAGCTGAAGGGCAAAATGAAGAGACCTGCACTGAAGAGGGTGAAGATTTCTGCTGATGCCATGCTGGGCGCTCTTCTGGGCTCCAAGGTCAAAGAGTCTGTGGACTTCAAAGCCAACCTCAAAACAGTCAAGAAGGAAGAAGAAAAGGTACAGCCTATTGTACAGCTAACAAATGGTCCACACTCTTTAAAACGAGGATGCTGGGAGGGTCCATTGGAGAAACAGGTGGTTTATCTTTGGGTTAATTGGATAGAAGAAGAGTCATTTTTGCAAATAAGAAATGCTCATACATTTTTTAGAGATTAAAAACTTTCCAATGAATTTGAATATTCTACACAAATGGAAGAGTTTTCCATACATTCTAGTTCAAGGCAAGAACCGTTTAGGAACCTTATAGAGTGTAGCTCGGTGGTACCAAACCCTGGTCGTGCATAATGTTAGCGCCTACCTGCTCAAACACACCACATCCAATTAAAAAGGTCATTAACAAAACACTGGAGGTCCGAGGTAGGGATCCACAGTTCTTGCCGATACTGTAAATCTAATGCAAATGGCTTCCATTTGGGTCGTTGTATCATTCAATTATGTCTTGGTTAATTTGCTGAGAATGACTCTGGTGTCTTTCACACAGAAAGAAGAGGTGACTGACTGGCGTAAGAACGTGGAGGCCATGTCTGGCATGGAGGGCAGGAAGAAACTGTTCGATGCTGGTCAATAAATGGTACGCGACGTGATTTGTCCGATAAACGAACCAATTTTTTGTGAGAGTTTCTTGTTTCATTTTGTGGGTTAAAACATCTTTTAAATCTTTCCCGTTCACTTTTTATCTGTGATGTTACTCTTGCTGTTGCCTGATTTTTAGTTCTACGTGTTTCCTCTCAGGTGACCTTTCATTTCGGCTGCTAAATCAAGGATGTCTGGCAGTAAGAAAGAATGTTTTGCACCAGTTTCTAACTTACTTACTTACGGAACCTTCCATATAGATTCAGTCACTCTTGAGTACACCTTACACTGATCTTAATGTGTTTGTGTATATTATAAATAGGGCAAGTTGCTACAAGATGTTGTGCATAGATAAGTTATAAAATGACAAACAGAAATCCTTTTTTGCACTCATACTGTTATTAATTCTCAGTATCAGAGTCAGTATTTAAAACTATTCTGTTGTGTCTTATTGGTTGGATTTCTCAATAATAAACTACTTGCATATTAACCTCTTTTGTGTTTCTTTGATCAAGTGTGAGTGAAACATACAAACACACACAAATATACTGACCCTCATGTCAAACTGGGTGTCAGGAATTTTGGGCTTGACATTTCTAAACGTTGTTGGGGTCACTAGGTTGGGGTCAGGGCCGTACTAAGGATGTCGATAGTTCTGACCTCAGCAGCTTTGTCCTTAGACATTACAAAACCTCCACTGGCTTCAGTTGCTGGGTTGCTTGTGTATTGTGATCACAGCGCAAAGCCATTTTAAGTAAAGGCCTTGTAGCATTTGTCCTAATGTTATCTGCAGACATTCGCCCTAAAAATAGCCAAGTGGTGAAGGGTCAGCGATAATTCTTGACTCCTCTGTTGGAGTGTCATGTACTCACTTCACTCAGAGAATGAGTTCTGACCACAGCAGCTCACGTTACAATAAGACAATGCTTCCACCTGCTCCCACTCATCTATATAAAACCAGTCACTTCTACTGCAGCGATAGAAGCCAAGAGCTGCTCATCTAACGCACTTGGAAATTATCACATTCATGCGATTCTTAATGATTGACCTTACTGACCTCACAACTCACAATTGCCAAGGTTACCAGTGCCCTAAGTCTGCCTATATATTTTTCAATGTCTTCATAATTATACAACACGTATAAAAATAAACCGTATAAATAGATTTATAAAACATATATAAATGGTAATCAAATGTAATCCACTGAATTTACTTTGTGCATCATGTGTGGGCATGTGTGTGTACACACACACACACACACACACACACACACACACATACATACAAGATATGAGGACTGGTTCCAAAGATCTGTAGTACTATTTTCATATATTACTGTATTGTAATGTTATTATTTTAACAAGTAATTTTTATTGTATTTGTATATTGTCTTTGAACATAATTTTCTCAGACGTTTACACACTGCACATACACGGACAATGTTAACATAAGCACCTCTGAGGTACCATGAGTAAGGTACCGTCCCCACACACTGCTCCCCGGGCGCTGTGTTCCTGGCTGCCCGCTGCTTCACTTGGTGAATGGGTGAAATACAGAGGAAGAATTTCGTGCTGCTCACACTGTGTGCTGTGGTGTGTTCACGTATGACAGAATGGTCACATTCACTTATAATTATAGGGTTGTTTACTTTAATACAGTGTTGCATAACCCTGGTCCTGGATTCCTCCCAGCTCTGCGCATTTTTGTAATTTACATGCTCCCAACATAAATTATCCAGTCACCTAATAAAAGTCTCTCCTGGGTTGAAGTGGGTGTGCATGAGCAGGGAAAACAAAGTGTACAGAGCCAGGGGGCCTTCAGCGCCAAGGCTGGGAGCCACGCTATGAATTAATGGTAACCTGCGCAGTAAGCCTACAGCAGAAAGACTTAGTGGTAGAAAAAACAGGAGAAATAAACATACTGTTTGTAATGTGTATTATTTGTGTCTGAGAAATTCTCAGTCCATTCGAATGTCTCCCAACAATAAAGCGGCATACTGAGCCTTGTTCATCCTGCCTGGTAGACCCGTGTCGTTCTCTCACCACCAACAGGTGGCGTCCAAATCCCACCATACACCTCTTTAATGTCCCAGTCCTATAAAAGTTGTTTTATTGGGCCACTTTCCTGCATGAATCCTGCTTGGAAGCTATGTGGAAGGGCCAGTCCAGCGGCCCAGGCGGAGGTCTATTTTAGTGAGGCATTCGGGTGGGCGTTAGAAACTATAAATCTGAATGATTTCCCTCTTTCGCCCCTCAGCCAGTTCATTCTCTCCTCTGCCTTTTCTGCCTCTAAACAGGTATGTGCCGTTTCTTATTATTTGTAGCTCCTGAAAGAAGATCATGGACCTATACAGCCGTTTACAGACTCCTTGCATGCATTAAATAAGCCTTAGATTCAGAAGTGGTCATTTTCTTGGGCAGCGTTACACCTCTTGTCAAACCAGGCGTCCCCATGTCACATTTCATTTATTCAGATGCCTTTGAAATTGGTGCCAATCCATGAAGATTTTCACCTATGCCGAAACTTTTTAGCGCTATGTGCAGGAGAGCTGCCACTGGGTTGAGGACAAATTGATAAAGGGCAAATGGATTATAGGATCAAGTTACAACCATGAGTAGCTGGGGAAACCTGCCTATAGAGCATTTATCAATTGGTTGATCTGTTAGACATCATAAAAGAATAGCTTCATGTGTGCTGAATAAGTAAATCTGGTGCATTCAGTCCGAAGAAATTAAGATTTTGGCTTTGCCCTGGTTTTTTCTCGACATGGCACCAACCTGACCATCACAACTGATCTTGATGACTCAGTTTTTCTTTTTCACTGGATAAACTACTGACAAATGCAGAGAAAGAGAAAATACATCAATCATACAGAAATACATTCTCGTTTGTGTTCCGACACAATGGGTTCTAACGTTGTCTTTGACCGCACTGACCCAACACAAGACTTATTTTTAAAACAATATCGGCCAGTGGGTCTTGAGAACAGCTTGTATACAATTTGACCAGGACTGCATTGAGAACAAAATAGAACTGGCAGTGATTTAGCACTGTCCGCTTTTGATTTCATGAAATAGCTTCAAGGTTGAGATGAGTTGAAATAATAATTTCCTTTTTATTTTGTAGAACTTACCTGCATAAAGAACAATGGCTGATGCGTAAGTTTTATGCCTAAAGAAGCTATTGTCAATATTATTGATGAGTATTGAAGATATGTTTGCTGTTTTCTTAAATTAACCTTCTGCCATCTTTCTTCTCAATCTCCTGCTCAAACAGGCCGGTGAGTTTCAACGTCCAAAACGTTTTGTTTTTTTTTTCTTTTTAAGTAAAGTGTCCGATAAGACTGATGTGTGAATATTCATAAATCCCACAGAAAAAATCCAAGATTTCCTCAGGCCGTCGGCTAGGACTGAAGGTGAGAATATTTTTGTAAACGAGAGTCTGAAGAGTCTTTTTAATACTCAAAGAACTTTCACATTAGGTTCTATACCAGTTAAATTGCTTTCTTTGAATTGGTCATGTGTCAAATACAGTAACTTTATTTGTAGATTTTACTGCTTAGGTTGATCTTTATCTGCGCTGAATGTGTTTTCTTACAGATTAAGTTGCTGAACACAGCCCAGGAGATGCTTATAGCGGAGGAGGAGGAGAAGAAGAAAGAGAGAGAAACCATCCTGAGTGAGAGGGTTCCACCACTAAAGCTATCGGGCCTGTCAGTCCAGGAGCTGCAGGTAAAATATCTGGAGTCAATAAACTTCATTACTTCATTGTTTATTATATGTGTGCTCCCCTGTAAACTTCAGAAAACCAGCACAAGAGAAAAACTGAAAACATTTTCGAACAATTCTGTTCATCCACTTCCATTCCAGGAGCATCAACATGCTGACTGAGGGATCAGCCATCCACACCTCTTCCTTTCAGCATTCTAACTCATAATCAATGACACAATCAGTGCTTGAAATAGTACACTGTACTGCACCAGTATAAACCCTGACCTGCATACTGAACCAGTATACTATGTACTGCTTTCTGACTCAGTACATACTATACAATACTTACTGAACCAGTATACAGTGTTGGTGCAGTATGCAATAAACAGTACCAGTTCAGTATGAAGCATACAGCATATACTGGTTCAATATGCAGTAAGTAGTACTGGACGCAATATACAGCATACACTGGTTCAGAATGTAGTATATAATGTACTGGCTCAGCATTCTGACTCACAATCAATGACACAGTCAGTGCTCGAAATAGTACACTGTGTACTGTATACTACATAGTGCACCAGTATACACTCTGTACTGCATACTGAATCAGTATATACTATACACTACATTCTGAACTATTCATTCATGCATTTTCTGTAACCGCTTAATCCTTACTGGGGTCGTGGGTACCTGGAACCTTTGCCCGGGTCTACGGGCACGAGGCAGGGACTCACCCTGGGCACCAGCCCACCGCAGGGCACACATACACACACCCACACCACCACCACGAAGACAACATACAAACTCCACACACACAAGACCAGGACCCGAATTCGAACCCTCAGCCCTGGAGATGTGAGGCAACGGTGCTACCCACTGCGCCACTGAACCGATATTTACTAAATAAAACAAA
The DNA here is from genome assembly GCA_037576975.1 of Alestes dentex. NCBI lineage: Eukaryota > Metazoa > Chordata > Actinopteri > Characiformes > Alestidae > Alestes > Alestes dentex. The sequence continues at coordinate 5,450 of JBBIGA010094841.1, read as the reverse complement.
CTGCACCAGTATACCCTTCATCTAACCAGTATATACTATGTACTACCTTCTGAACCAGTATATACTATATCATGCATGCTGCACCAGTATATGCTGTGAACCAGTAAATACTATATACTACATAGTGCACCAGTATACTCTGCACTGCATACTGAACCAGGTTATACTACATGCCACATTCTGAACCAGTATATACTATATACCATATACAATATACTGCACCGGTATACACTACCAGTCATAAGTTTGGACACACCTTCTCATTCAATATTTTTTCTTGTTTTTATTATTTTCTGCATTGTAGAATAATATTGAAAACAAACAAAATGATGAAGAAACACATGGAATTATGCAGTTAACAAAAAAAGAGATAAAAAAAACAGAATATGTTTTGTAATAAGGTAATGATGGACTGTGTTTTTTTTTTACTTAGTTAAGTGGTTCTTGCCATAATGTGCAGTAGAACCGTAGTGGAACAGGATCACTAACTGTGTACCAACCCGACCATCACAGCTGATGGTCCCAAACACATTAAGAAGGCAAGAATTTCCACTAACGAACTCTTGACGAAGAACTCCTGTTAATTAAATGCCATTCCAGGTCGATTCCTCGTGAATCTGATTGAAAAAATGCCAAGAGTGTGCAGAGCTGCCATCAGAGCTATAGGTGATGTTTTCAATATTAATCTACAAAGGAGCCAATAATAAAAACGAAGGAAATCGTTGAATGAGAAGGTGTGTCCAAACTTTTGACTGGTGGCGTATACCCTGTACTGCATGCTGAACAAGTATATATTATATACTACATACTGCACCAATATATTCCCTGTTCTACATTCTAAACCAGTATATACTTTATACTAGGTTCTGAACCAGTATATACTTTATACTAGATTCTGAACCAGTATACACTATATACTATATTCTGAACCACTATATACCATATACTATATACTGAACTTGTATATATTGTATATTGCGTACTGCACCAGTGCTCTATACATATTCAGACAGTATTGTACAGTATATAGTCCATACATATATGAATATGTATAGCGTGTGTATTTAAATCGATCAGCAGCCATGCTTCAGTCTTTTTATGCAGGACCTTTGCCGGGATCTACATCACAAGATTGATGTTGCTGATGAAGAGCGGTACGACTTTGGAGTAAAGGTGGCAAAAAATGACAAGGAGGTATGAGGAAAGAAAAGCTGCACTTCTATAGTGATTTTCCTTACACCAGTTTACTAAAAAGCACTCTTTGCTGGATCCTCCAATGTCCTTTCTGGCGGGAAGCTGTGTTTCAGTGATAAACTGTAGGGTGTCATTTAAAAGTATGCAATGAATCCACATATTCACACTACAGTTGTAAGCATCTGTTTATTCAGTGTATGTCAGTGTAGTTCCAGAAATAAAGCATGTGTTAACAACGTGAACACAGTAATTAAACGCTGCATAATTACTATAATTACGCCTGTGTAAAACACAACACTGTAAAAGAGCAATGGTGGCTATGAATGTTCATGAGCAGAGTGTGGGCTGTTTGCTGGAACAGATTCAGGAGCTGAACCATAAGATCTCCGAGCTGAGGGGCAAGCTGAAGAGGCCTGCACTGAAGAGGGTGAAGATTTCAGCCGAGGCCATGCTGAGTGTCCTCCTGGGCTCCAAGCACAAAGAGTCCATTGACTTCAAGGCCAATCTGAAGACAGTGAAGAAAGAGGAGGAGAAGGTAACTGCACACATCTGTATTCTCACCTAAGGCATGAGGTCAAAGATCGTAAATTTTGAAAGAATCTTGGGGAAAACACGTGAGAACTGGTCTTGTGAACATGTATAATTGCAAAATAATATTGATGACTGATTCTGTCTATGAATTCAAATGGCAAATAAGGCTGGATCCAATGCTTTACATGTACAGTTACAACATTCGGCAGCCATAAATGGTGCTTTGTAGTCTGCAGGATAAACATGTCCCGCACACTAGTAAACCTAGACTTAAATTAAGAGCTGCTAGTACACTTAGATTCTACCAGAAATGAAGTCAGTGCCCCACCAGGGCCCTGTCAGACCGCTCAGAGAAGGCATGTGTTAGTTGTGAGGTTTGTGTTAATTAAGTTAGTTGTTATCCTAAGAGCTCCTTAAAGAGATGGGTCTTCAGTCACTATTTGAAAACCACGAGAGACTCAGTAGCTCTGAAGTTTATAGATGGTTCATTACACCACTTTGGTGGCACAACTATGAAGAACATGCAACCAAAAAGAACAACCACAGAATTACACCCATGTGACTGTGCCCTCCACAGAAAGAGGAGGTGACTGACTGGCGGAAGAACGTGGAAGCCATGTCTGGCATGGAGGGCAGGAAGAAGCTGTTTGACGCTGGTCAATAAAAGGTAAATAATTCTTCAGCAATACAAGAATGAGATGTGAACCCCAGACCTACACTTAACATTCAGATCTTGGCTTAATATTCTGTTATTAAGATGTATTATTCAGAAACTACAATGAACGATTCAAGTGCTGTGGAATTGTCTCCTCTGTAGTTACGAGGGTGAGCAACTGTAATGGGAATCCATATGTAGGCCCTTAGTGTTTAAGGGTTGATTCTCTGTCAGTTGTAAATTATGTTTTCATCGTTTTCATTTTTTAATATTTGTATCTTTAGGACTATGACGAACTCCGAATGTGTCCGTAACTGATCAGAGGTCAGGAGAGACGGGAAGGGAGACGGGAAAAGACCTTGAACGGATTTTTCATCAAAATTAGATGTCTGAAAAGTGTACTGTAAAAAATATAATTTTTTAACTGTCTTGATGGTTTGAGTTAACTGAATGTCTAATAAGTTATTATCATTAATATGAATGAATAATGAGTGTAAAAAAGAATAATAACAAATTGTTCTGTTAACTTACTAGTATTAGCTAGTTAATGTTAGGTATTTAACCTAATATTGTTAGTTAATATTAGGCACATTTCAAGGCAGCATGGCTTTATTGTGACTCATATGTTTCGTACTTAATACTACTTTCCAAGTCATTCTCTTCACAGAGTGTAATTGATTTAGTTTCATAGTTTGCAGCACTCCAAGATACTAATGCTGTATAATTCTGCCTCAGAATTATTAGTGACACAGAATACAGTGATACAGAATACAGTAATATATGCATTTTGGTTTTTTGATCTGTGAATTGTAACTGTAAGCTATAGCATCCCACAGGATTTACTGTTTCTTCAAGATCCAGACATTAAACAATATTGCAGTTCCTCTCTCAGCCTAATGATGGCGGCCCACACTAAAATGTCAGGCTGGAGAAGTTGTGGACCACATAACATCTACAATTGTTACCTTAAGATGCAGAAACCTACAAGTATAATGCTCCATTAATGAACACTCAGAACCCTTGACTGTTGCGATGAATACTGGAAACCCTTATGTTTTATGTGGATCAAGTGTTCACATGATTAAAAATATGTTAACAACTCATTGGACGTAATAAGTACATTCACACAGCTGGAAGTAAATAGATCACTTCTCAAATGGAAAACCAAGATGAATTGTTACAAACTACACAAAATAATATCACTGCTATCACAACAAAATCTTGTATCTCTAACTTTGTTTGCTCCCTCAGTAAGAGCGGTTGTCCTGTATGTATACATGATTTTTTTTCTGATGGTTCTGATGGTGCTGAAATACCAGCCCTTTAAGGCTGGACCTACTTTGATCAACATTGTTAATGCGCTGGGTTGTCAAACCTTCTATCAGTGAACCTTCACTCCATCACACAGCAGATTTTAATGTGCCTCTCACAAGAACATCTTTGGTGACCCCTCTGAAGTCATACTGTCAACTTCTGAGAGGTAAGACATGAATGACTGAGGAATTAATACCTAATAATAATGGTGATTGCCCCCTGTGGGAGGCCAGTGCCCCGCCCAGGGTGAGTCCCTGCCTCGCGCCCACTGGCCCCAGGATAGACTCTGGGTACCTACGACCCTAGTGAGGATTAAGCGATTATAGAAAGTGAGTTAAAATTACTAATAGTGAGACTGTCGTAGATATATACACTATTATCTTCAGGATACAGCAGTAAATTCTTCAGAAAACCGTTATTAATATTGTTAGTTATTCCAGGACAGGACAGTTCGCGTGCTGGACACAAAAAGGGACAAATTGGGAGAATTCATCTCTTATTCAGTCACAATGTTTCACCAACAGAATCCCATGTAATGTTATAGAATACAACCAAAACGCTCCAGGTAACGAAAATAAGTCCTTCAAGCCGTTCTTTTACGAATATCAATGCATAATAAAAAGTCATAACCAGGCCCCGACATGTATTTCAGCATGTTTCAGTGTTATTATTCAGACTACATGGGTCAGATGTCAGTGGAAAATTCAAACACATTTGACTGGGCCAAGCACATGGAACATATTTATGTATCATTATATTTTTATTACATAAAAATGTCAAAAGAATCTGATATAATGCCTATACATTATACCCATAAATGTTCAGAGACGCTTTGAAACATGTTCTGACATTTCACTGCTATGACCTCTTGGGCCAAGCACACGGAGCATATTTATATGTTATTATATTTTGATCAAATAAAACAGTATAAAAAAAATGTATACAGTGTCTATACATGATACCTATACATTTTCTGAAAGGCTTTGTTCTGGCATTTACAATATAAATGGCTAAACGTCTGTTCATTGCTGTAACTGCGGAGCTTTTTCTGACAGAAAAAGCAAACATAGACTTCAGCAATAAGATGTTTTTTAAATTTTAAGGCAACATTATTATCTGTGTTTAGAGCTAAACTAAAACTGAACTTCAGTACTTTTATGCTTCTGGTGCAAGTATGATGTGCTGATAAGTATAATAAAAGTGGTTTGGTGCTATTTTCAAATAAGAACAATATGATGGCGCTCACCGCACAAAGAGCACTTGTAGTACTGCTGTGTTTTGTTTTTTTTTATGGAGAGATTCTGAATTTAGACAGCATTGAAAGCTTTTATATAATATCCCCTTGATAATCACAGTAGCAGAACATTCAGTGCACTGTATCACTCTTAGCACACTGGCGTTCAGAGGCAGGGGCAGATTATTATACAATGCCAGTAAGAAAAGCACTGTCTGCCGTCCAGGTGAACCATTGTTTCCAAAGGTTGGAACCTGCAGTGTGTTCTTTAATGTCCAATCATGTAACTTAAGTGAGGTTTAAAGGTGCAGTACTTTCATTTTCCCTGTGGAAGTGGAGGGTGTACAGATGTTTATTCATTCAGCTTTTCAGCCACTTATCCAAACCAGGGTCACGAGGTGCTGCTGGGACCTTCACAAGCATTCAAAGACCAGAGAAACACTCTTTTTTTCAATCAGATTCATGAGGAATCGACCTGGAATGGTGTTTAATTAACAGGTGTTTCTTCGTCAAGAGTTCATT
>JBBIGA010094830.1:0-11157 GCA_037576975.1 Alestes dentex | reverse complement strand
TTTTGTTTAAGAGTGAACAAGAGATTTGTTTTCTTTGAATTATTTAAGTTCTGTAAACACTGCATCATTTCTCTTATGTTGATGTTTTGTCGTTTCCTTCAAAATGATGCTTTAAAGAACAATTGTTTTGGGAAATTATGAGAAATGTTGTCAGCAGTTCTTAAAAACTGAGGCAAAGCTGTAAAAGATCAAATCAGAGAAACTGAACATTTTTGCAGTGCTCTCTTATTTGTTTCCGGAGCCGTATGCGTTACTGTTGTTGTCACTGCATGTAAAATAGTCTTATATAAACTTGCATGAGAAAGTAAATCTAGTAACCCAGTGGAGTTACAGGTCACATACACCATACAACACCATACGTACTGTGACTCAGTATGACTGTCTGAAAGGTAACATTAGATCTGAAAGTTGGAAATGAAAAATATTTGGTTTATGATGTTTACATCTGACTACTGTTAATGGAGTCAAATCAGTTAGGGATTATGCACAATTTCTACTCAGAAAATGTTGATTTTTGTGAACGTTAATGACAAAAACAGACATTTTCCCACCTCTACTCGTTGCTTCTTGCCCTAAAGAAAATGAAAGCCAGCTCAGCTGAGAGAAAACCAGAGCCGGGATCCAAAACACCAAGACCCTCATAATCCCTTGTGGTATGTTACCACTTAACTGGTAATTGTATTTTCTCCGCACATACCTAACAGAAAAACGCGGCGACGCTACTCTTAATTTCTTTCTCGTGCCTCGGGCAGGCAAAGTGTTGAGCACAGTGAGAAGCGCATTTGCTCACCCAATATAATTCACAGTCTGTGTGTGTGTGTGTGTTTGTAGACTCCTCAGATAAACAGTGGGCAACATGAAACGTGGTCCCTCGTTCTCTCTCTCTCTCTAACGGCCCTGACCCGCTTGCACATACATTTCCGATGACGTTGTGATTAAACCACACTAATTTGATAATAATGCAATAACAGCAGCACCCTGGAGGGCTAATTGAAAGAAAACATTTACCCAGACCGCCAGTAAAGAGCACGGAACCCCCACAGGAATATACAGTAGCCTGCCCGCTAGGTCTCTTTGAGCAGGAGGGGCGTTTCGGCGTAATGGATTCATACCATAATCATTAACATCTTTGTACTCTTTTACTAAAAAGCGCCTGGATGGCGTCGGCCTTGCTGAACACCAGTACTGGATCTCTAAAGCGCAGACAGAAGAAAAATCCGCTGACGTTTTACGAAGGTTTAAGGTGTCTCCGAGGTGTAGACAGTGACCCTTCCAGCTCTCCTTCATTCCTGGATTACAAAAGGTGCAGTTTTGTGTAGAACGAAAGTTTGAGAGGAAAGCTTTAGAAATGGTGGTAGATATGCAAGTTGAAGTCTCCCAGTATCAAAGAGATCGTCCCGATGTTTGAAAGGAAATTCGCTAAAAATGTTTAACCTACCTTTTACTCACTAAACCATGTCTTTGTTTAGAGACGATTATCAATGACAGCAAGGAAATCGGAGTGAAATTTCTTTCCATTTTGCACAAGTGAGCAATATGAAATACATTAGCAAGTCTTGGTTTTACTTTATCTACAGAAGTGCTGGTACACATTGCATTTTTTGCCTTTTTTTTAATTAACTGTAATTAATCCCAAGTCATCGTGGGTTTTTTTTGGGTTTTTTTTCAAATTGAGTACATTTAGCACACTGAAAAGTGCGATGCTCTTTTTTGTAGAATACTGAGAACACAGGATGCAGACTGAGTATTAAAGACCTGACTCCTTGGGTATAAGATCTATAAATCTGCATGAATCTCATGACTGGGCCCAGAGCACAGTTAGTGCCTCGGCCCTTGCAGCCCACAGTTGACATTTTTCCTCACAAGCATATTTGTGGTGATTGTATTCTAGAGCGCGTGCATGGATTTTAGGGAGCGCAAGTCTCTGCTGCCTCAATTTCCTTGCATCAGAGGCACAGACACAAGTAGGGTGCAAGTAGGGTGCCTGTTTGTCCTTTTTTGTGCTCCATCCTTTGTGTGGGTTAGCCCGTGGCTGAAGAGCCCAGTTATGTGGAAGGAAGAGAGATTGAGCTTGCTCACTGAGGCTTGCTCCCTCGGGCCGGGCTGTTGTTTTTGCGTCACATCCCTGAAGCCCCTTTGAGAACTCATGTGCCCTTGCACCAGTGTTAATAAACTGTGTCGCCACACCACTGCTGGGAGCATCCTGGAGTAGCAGTGGCTGTTCACGAGTTTTGCTGTAGATCAGAAGGAACTGATCTCTTATAGCAGTCGTGCAGTAAAAGCACTATAGGAAAATGCAGCAAGGGAAAGTTTTAGCTGGCCCAACTATACTAACAATATGAAAAGGGGAATAGTCATGTTTGGATGTTTTCTTAATGCAAAAAGTGTCTCATCACAATTATGCTGTGAAAATGGGTGGACTTTAACCATTTGGAGAAATAAGCCAGGAGGCCACTGGGAGGATCAACCGAAAATCAGTAATGTGTGATATGACCGGCACGGTCTACTCAAATCCTCTTTGACCAAATGATTTGGCCCCCAAAAGACAGGATGATGGCCCCACGGTGGTGCCTCACACCTACAAGGTTGGGAGTTTGAATCCGGATCCTGGTCGCACCTGCTTGCCCCAGGATAGGCTCCGGGTACCCGCGACCCAAGTAAGGATTAAGCAGTTACAGAAAATGGCTGAATGAAGGTTAATTACTAGCTCTGACCAAATCACAAGCATAAAGACCAGGAAAATGAACAAACAAACGCATTTCAACTCCTGAACACGGTCTTCTCAAACATAATCCTTACTAGGGTCACTATGTTTGTCAGACATCTGTAAACAGGCCAATTCATTTGAAATAGTTCACACCTCTGTCTCAAAAAAATGTGGGTGAAAGATGGGCAGCATCGCTGAGCTGAGGCAAACATTTTGTATCAAGGGAAAGTTTTTTTTTCCTAGCTGCTAAACGTATTTAGCCTTCACTCGACTGCTGCTCCTTTAAACAGGCAGTCAAACGCAGCCTTCGTGTGATGTGGAAACTGGGCAATACCAATTTTCCCACTTGTAAATTTCACTTGAAGCCGTATTTACAAGTGGGAAACACAGGATCCAAGATGATATACGAGTTTACGAGATGTGTATGAACGCAACCTTTCACCTCCTCCAACGGTGAAAAACAGTGAACTCGCCAGTGAAAGTGTAAAAAGTAGTTTTTCTTGCAGAGCAGCAGTATATGAAGTTATCCAGTGTGAAGATGTGAACGGTCAAACACGAATCATGTATCATTTATTTTGCTGAAAAGGCACTTTTTGCAGCTACGTCTGTATGTTTTTGATACAGGTTCCATCTGAGCCAAGTCTGATGTCAGAATAAGTTTACATTAATATGGGGTGCCGTTTGTAAAAACAGCTTAACAAATTTAGGTGTCGTTTTTTCATCATTTATCATCTTCATATAAATGATGAATTTTTTCCCCATTTATCATCTTTTCATATAAATGATGAAAAAATGACCCCTCTAAATTTGTTAACAAACGGCACCTCATACATTTATGTCAGCAGGTGAAGCTGTTATCCACAAATGAACCCCTCACTGCGAGGAAGTTGTTATGGGTCTGGGTTAACCTTGGGGCAGCTGGTTGTCTGGTGGTTAGGGAGTTGCCCCTGCGATCAGAAGGTTGTGGGTTTAATCCCAGGGTTAAAAAGGTGAATTTCATGCAGGAAGAATTTCATGCAGTTCACACTGTATGCTGTGGTGTGTTCACATATGATAAATGTTCACTTCACCTTCCTTTAATTTAAAAGTTAAAACTGGGTTTAGGTTATTGATAGCGGCCACTTTGGAAATCTCAGCTTTCCAACATTCCAGCAAAATCATAACAGACCTGAACACCAGCCAGGTAAAAAAAAAAAAAAAAGGAAAAAGACCAATCTTACTGCATAGTGTTTCTGTTATGTACACATAGCCAGAAGGTTGACTTATGTTTCACTAAAAGTGAAAATCAGTGGATTACTACTATATGGATCTCCCCGTGTTTCCACTGTCTCGAAAAGGTTCATAATAATAAAAAAACCCTTTGCTGGTCATTTCACACTCCTAAATCTGTACCACAGGAAAAATTTAATGTATGTTCCATATCAATCAGTCTAACCATTGCAGTGACAGCAGTTTCTACTGAGTTCTGACTGACAGCCCCTGCAGAGCTTTTACTAACCTGGGAGGAAATGCATGAGTGCCTCTGCTGGCAGGTTTGTGGAAGTGCATCATCTCAGCTTGAAATAGAAACATTTGGGAATCAAAGGCAAATTGTCTAAAGTTATTAGCAAGGTCTGATTAAATGTATTAATACTTGATTGCAGTTTGATTGCACTGAAGTTATGATGCTTGAAATGATAAACTGATTTTTTTAAAACCGCTTAAACACTTAAACTTACCAGCAAAATCACTGATATCAGTATAGCTGCATCAACTATGAGTATTTACTAATTTCATATTATTTTACAAATTTTACATTCAATCTATTTTTTGGTACATACATCCACAAGAAGCCTTGTTTTTTTCTTGCACCACAGCAGAAACCTACTCCTGTAGGCAGCGTGCCATCTGCTTTCAGGATAAAGAATTGCAGTACTACTCTATCTTGGCCTAAATATTGTTATAACTCCCACCGGACTTCCTCAGTCTAAGAACATACATTTAATGGGTAAAAATCAAGATTCTTTATCTCCATACATTACTATTGAGAGATATCAGAAACACTGCAGGTCTGGTATGTCATGCGGTTTATCTTACAGAAAAGAAGAAGTTGACCCAAAGGGGTGTTATCACTACCAGAGAGAAAACACTCTCATGAGTAAAAACTATCTGGTAGTTAAAGGTGTTGGAGAACTCAAGGTGGGGTGGCATGGTGGATCGCCCAACAGTGAGACGGTCCTTGGTTTGATTCTTGGCCAAGTTTCTTTCTGGATTTGTGTGGGTTTCCTTCAAAGCGGTATGTGTCAAGTTAAATGGAAATGTTGGATTCCAAAATCAGTGACTTTGTCTGTCTGAATATCTGAAGCAAACTGGCAACCCATCAAGGTACTTTGTTAAAGGTTGTGTATAAAAATGCAATCACACATCGTTTTCGAACATTGGCAAATGGCTTTACTTCCGAAACACATTTTGGATGCAACAGTACATCACACAGATTGGTCCTTAAGAACACTGCTTACAGTGGAATAAGGGCAAAGAGATAAAAGTGCAAGAAAAGTATGAGATAAGTATAAGGCAACAGGTCATTGTTTTAGTGGTAAGCACTAAATTCCTAAACACCACTGAAGAAAGCAAAGATTACTCACACAACCAAAATATAATCCCCTCCCTGTCACCATAATCCATTCATTAATTGCAATCTGGTAATAGTGGTCAAATTTTTGACTTTTTAGCATGGTTTTAGTCATTAGCATGGTCTCCATCAAGAAAATCCCAGCTGGAAAGTATTAACAAATCAGCTATTTGGATCAGCAATTCAGGCTGAACAAGTTGATAAAAAAAAAGAAGAGTGATCAAAATAAGTCACTGTGAAATTTTCACATTTTTATACTAATATTCCGGCAGAACTTCGAACATTAATAAAAATATATTGCACTTCGAGTGGCACCTTGAAAAAGGCATCTGATTCGAAACAACCTACCTGAATGATATGATTGTAAACTTAAGTTCGAATACTCTGAGATGGTCGACAGATATATGAACTGAGGTCAGGGTGAAATTGGGGTTGGAACTTGGAAATGCAAGCTATCTTTGGTTTCGCTCTTGCTTGAGAACCACGCAGAACTTCCAGGCCTCGACGTACTGGGATAGGAGGATCGCTTCAGGAAACGACTCTGCTACATCTAGAGGGATGTCCAGGTCTTTCCGCTCCATGTAGGACAACACGGTGTCTCTCACGCTGGTGAAAGGGAACCAGATTTAAACAAACAAAGTCCTGAAGCTGATTCAATACAAATTAAAGTAAAATCCTGCGAAGTCACTGTTCAGAGTTTGCAGCTACAGTCACTGGAAGATTTTTTCTTAGAACTGAATTAATAACTGTTTGTGGAAACCTCCTCAAATTCACGGAAACCGCAAATATCCTCCGTATTTTTTTTTTTCATGACACTCTATATATATATTTTTTTTTTTTTTAATGCATTTTACTGCTAAATTATTAAGAAAAAATATTATTTACTAATTTTGTAACAAATAATGTAAATTCAGCTAAATTTCCATATAAAATATAACTATAATGTTTTAGTCCTGTCGAGAGACACAAAGCAACCGTAGATACGCCACAGTATTTATCAGAACATGACCTGAACTATCAAAGAATCTTATTTTTTAAAAAAAAAACGTTCTTTAAGATCCGGCACAGATTTCGGCTATGCACTCTCACCTCCAGTTGGGTCTGTAGGTGGCAGTTGCATGAGGATTCTTCAAGGTCAACCACAGGAACTCGTGCATCTCCTGCAGGAAGGAGTCGGCGTTTGTGTTTGTGAAGAAGCCAGTAAGCAGTGTCTTCTCCTCCTCTCCAAGAGCTTTCTTATACTCCCTACTAATTCCGACAAATGGGTCCTGGAAAAGACACAAAAGAGATGTCACCGATTACCTATTTTCACTAATACAGGATGATGAAGTGTCGTTCACAAACAAAATTTGTTTGGTACCCTTTTGAGGCGTAGCATGGTCTCCGATTTTAGGGAGCTGAGGAGTTGCCACAGAGCCACGCAATGTTTAAGACTGCACCTGCCTAAAGCCTGTAAATTGAGCAGAATACTGTTAATAATATCCATCACTTAAACATTTCAACACTTTTGCATTCCCTATATCACACAATGCAAAGATTTTTATTGAGTAGAACAGGACAACAATAGGAGTGGCCATGTTCTAAAACACAGTACTTTGTGGTACAAGCATGAGATGCAACCTTAAAAATGTGTGGAGCTGTGTCCTCCGTCATCTGCAGCACTTCCTTCAGGTAGCTGCCCAGCTGCATGTGCACCTCTCCTCCAGTCATGGCCAGGAATCCCAGGGCCAGCTCCACAGTGGACAAGGCCTCACACACATCATTATAAGACTGCAGCTCCTGTGCTAGTGTGGACTGGCTTAGAGACGAAAGTGGCTCCTACAACAGATAAGCAGTCAGGCACAGGGAAGTAAGATAAGAAAATGTAAGATAAACCTTTATTAAGCCCACCGTGGGAAATCTGCATCGTCACGGCACAAAGTGGACAGAACGAAGGTAAGAGCAGCAAAAGTTAAAAATAGAATAAAAACTATACCAACAGTACATTATAGAACGTTCACTAGACAAACAATCTAGAAATATAAATATGGATATATGTAATGAAAAATACATATGGGGCATATTTAGGGGCATATTTTGGGTTTACATTATAAAAATAGGCATTTATAGGCACAAAGTCACATTTTTTCACAATTTGCAGGTGCTCTTGGAATGTAACCTGTGAATTTCGGGGGTCGACTGCAGAACTAGGGGATGATGAACACAAACTGTGCAGCATCAGATGTACTATCAACAACTTTACATCTGCAGTGTGGACTTAGAGATCAGATGTGACACTAACATGTAACACACCACCATGTCAGTGTCACTGCTGTGCTGAGAATGATCCACCCACCCAAATACTACCTGGCCAGAGAACGCACTCCATAGATGCAATAAATGCTCACTCTTGGTCCTCACCTTTGATGAATGATCAAAATTATGAGGAATAGACAAACTACAGTCTAGAACTTTAAACAACAAAGTTTACCTGTTTGGTACGTAGAGCTGATGAACTGGACAATGAGTGTAAATACAAAGGAGGTGTCAGTGTATATGTACTGATATTAGAACACATGCAGAATAGCAACTACAGCAGCAAAATAATGAACTAAATGAACTGAACTCCACAAAGCCAGATATAACATGCTTCACAGTGACTTTCATCTGGTTATACTTTATCTACACCTTAGTCGAGCAGAAATGTAGCTAACTCAGCACCGATTCTGAATCCTTTCAGGTTCTGTAGCTCCCTTCACCTCTGAAACACTCCTCTGATGTTTCCCCCTGTTTTATCTCCATCTCAGTGTAATTCTGTCTTTTTAGCTTACTTTTCTTCTTTGGTCATAGTGCCACTTTAAATGACTCCAGCACAGCAGAATACAGTGTGTGAGCAGATGGGCTTAACCCTGCACTACAATAAATCATTCAAGGGATCAAACTTGTGTATTAAAGAGCCAACCATGCTTACCTGTTGAATCTTTAAGTTCACGTCTTTAAAAATGTTCTCATAATTTCTATCTTGTCTGTTCACTAGCGTCGGAATTCCCTGGAGGTCATAAACACAGAATTTTCAGATTATTCATCCATAAAACAGGAAGACAAAGCAGCCTTGTATCCCCTCCGCCAGGTCTGGAGACTCACAGTGAGGGTGATGAGGGGCTTGCCCTGTAGGAAGCGCGTGAGGAGCTGCTGCTGGATCTTGGGCAGGTCATACTCAGACAGTGTCTCTCTGCCACACTCCATGCTGTATTGGCAGTTGGATAGCACAAGGGGCAAAAGGTCTCTCTCCACCTCATACCGGATCACATGAAGCTCTGTCAGGTCTGCTGGGCTCACCTTGTAGCTGCACATTTAAAGAAGTTGTAAGTGATTTACATTTACCTTCATGGCATTTAGCAGATGCTTTTATCCAAAGCGACTTCCATTCCTTAACTACAGGGGGCAGTCTCCCTGGAGCAACTTGGGGTTAAGACACACATCACATGTGTGGAGATCCTTCACTCTAGACACACAAACAGCACGGAGACCTGCACAACCTGCAAGTCGGTGTTAAAGTACAGTAACAGTTCTGGTGTTCTGCACAGCATCTGAAACGGCACCGCTAGCTAAAATGGCTAACGCTAGCTAACATGGCTAACGCTAGCACTGCAGAGAGTCGTCCAGTCCAGAGGACACTTAAATTTACCAGAACATTCAAGGTACCAGCCTCTGTTTTGTTTAGTTTAATTGCCATGTTGACTCTTACTGTAGTCAGAAATTAATTAAAAGTTGCTCAGTGTTGGACGCCTGTGTTCCTCTGCTGCGTGTGTGTGACGTCATCACGACTAGTCGAGTCAACCACGACTACGACCTTGATGGATAAGTCGACTTGAAAAAAATCTGAAGTTGTTAATGCCCTAATACATATATATATATGTATAAATAGTATACAAATAATACTTACATAAATAACATTTATCTTTAAATTTATATAAAGACATACAACCTATATATGGCATATTCATACTGCAGATTGTATACTGTATATTATATTGTTCAGTTACTGTTCATTATCTTTACATATTATCTTTGTTTTATACTGTTGTGCTTGAGAGACACCATCGACCAGGTTCGCTCACATACTTGCCCAATAAATGATATTGAATAAAAAAGTTTAAGAATTTTGATTCTTAAATAATGACAGGGTGTGGTGAGGCTCCTGTCTATACTAGGTAAAACTGTGGTGCTGTTGCTTTATTTAGTGCTGCTGATTAAAGCTTCAGTAAATAATTACTAACTACTCTAACAAAACTTTCATCTTTACCTGGTCACCTCTCCAGTGTACTTGTCCACTGTGTAGACCAACTCATTGTGCAGTGCAATGAGGTAGCTAACTAAAGCGGTGGAGCAGAGACCCGGTCCCTGCCTCCGCGGCAGCAGCACCTGAAGATCAGCGTTAAAGTCGAGATCCTCCTGGCAGTACTCGGCAGGAAGCTTGAGCTCTCCTTCCAAACAAAGCAGAAAAAACAAATCAAGAGTCTATTTTAAATCATTTGATTAATAAATAGTGAAAATAAAAGGTGTTCTGCTTGCTTAGCGCAGCACAATAAAGGATTCATTCTATGGATGAGGTTTACCGTTTGTGGCAAGTGATACTCGGAGCTGGTTCCATGTGGATAGGAACATTTTGATTTGCTTCTCATAGGAATCCATGAGAGAGGCTGGAGGGAAAAATGTATTTCATGAAAATGATGAGCTAAACATGTCCATTGGTACAACTTAATAACAAATGTACATGCGAAGGTTTAAAAAATGAGTTTAGACTGTACCTGCTTTTTGACTTTTAACGAACTGTTCAATTGTGTTGTATGGAATTTCCATCATATTCTGGAACTTCTTCACGAGATCCTTCTGGAGAGCGAGGATTTCAGGAAGAAACTTCACCATCCTCAACTCCGCCTCCTAAAACACAAACCCACGGTGAACACTTCCATAGTACCAAAAAATGAATGAAAGCAAAAGGAGCAAGTTCATTTCATTCACTATTAACCAGTGCTTGCAGATAAAGTCAGTATATAGTTTGGCAAGATGTGTTACCCTCTGTAGGAACTTCCACAGCACGGGCAGTGTGTCTCGGCCACCGTTCTGCTCCACGATGTGAGCCAGGCTGAGCAGAGAGACCCGTTCCCTGCAGCTCCACACAGCCGTGCCATGGATCAGAGACGACTGGGGCAGCAAGGTCAGGAACAGCTGTGGATCTCCATGTATCAGCTTCATAACTGGGTTGGATGACACCCTCTCGTCTTCTCTAATGAAAGTGGTCACCTTTGCCAGCTGCCCTTCCAAACCCTGTGGAGTTAGACATGAAAGAGACAAAGTAAATATTGCAAAGAAATCATTTCATTTACAAAGCCCACAGCCAGTAAGGATCAGGCTGTGCTCAGTTCTGGCTATAATTATGTTCTTTTTAATTATGGCTACAATTATATATTTTTTAATTACTGTAAAATTGTATAATAGTATATATAAATATATATGTATACACACACACAGACATATATATACACATATATACATATACATATATATACACACACATACACACACACACACACACACACACACACACACACACACATATCTATATATATATATATACATACACAACACTGCATTGTTATAGGCAGTATTTATATTTTATTTTTTAGGTTAAGTATACCACTTTTCCCTTTTTTCTGTTCACTGTCTGTACAATTTGCAGCAGTGTGTGTATGTGTGTGTGTGTGTGTGTGTGTGTGTAGGTGTGTGTGTGTGTGTGTGTGTGTGTGTGTGTGTGTGTGTGTGTAAAATGCACAGGTTGCTATTCTTTTCTGAACTA
>JBBIGA010094809.1:0-11158 GCA_037576975.1 Alestes dentex | reverse complement strand
TTTTTCTGAGGTAGTTCTGGCAGAGCTTGGACTTATGTTTTGGGTCACTATCTTGCTGTAGGATGAACCTGACCAACCAGGCACATACCAGAGGTACTGCATGTAGCTACAGAATTATTTCCCACTTCTGAGTAACCTCACCATTTTTAAACCTCTCGCAGTTCAGCACTGTCCTTTGTACCATTTCATGCAATTCATCGGACTTTGTATTTCAATTTTAAAAAAAAAGCTTGAAACACTGGGGTGTTCTAAAACTTTTGATCGGTCGTGTATGTTTTTGCATTTCTGATAAGCAGTCTATACTCAATCATTTTGATCAAATTCAAATCATAATTAGATGCCTCATCTACTTCTGAGTACAAATCTGATATCTAATGAAAGTCAATGCTTTTGCCAGAGTTTTTCCGAAGATTAAAATGAAAGTTTCACAACATGCTAACATGACAAACAGCAACTAGAAGTTAGTAGCCACCAGATTACATGCTTTTTTTTTAATAGTGCTGACTGGTGGAGCTGTTAATAGCATTCGATTTTTCGAATGCTTTTAAGCATCTGAGGTGTTCATCCTAAATAGTGGGACTGTGTCTGGGCTGTATTGTGCGTTAGAGTTCAGCCTCTTCCCCCTCAGGTCTCTGAGAGCGGATCAGCTCAACCCAGACCATCTTCCACCACACAAACAAGCAGACTCTGTGAATAATAATAATGCAGTGCTGTACAACAGCCCATACACAAGGGGGTTGCAGGGTTTGGCATTGCATGACTGTCCTACTTTCAGAGGAGTATTTGGAGCAAGTGGAGGAGTCTGTTAGGGGGCTGCTGCCTGGAGAGCTCATAAATACAGTGTTATCATTAGGTGGTGGTGGCGGGGGGGAACGCTGAGAACTTTCTCTGATAAAGTCTTGCCTGGTATTGTCTGAGTCCAAGGTCCAGGGTGTTTGAAATGCAGCGCTGATTAGATAAAGTGGCTCCTCCGCACATTATCTCTGATGATCTGATAGAGAAAGTATGCAAGTCCTACACCGTATGCATGTGGGACTGTGTACCCTTTTGTGATTGAGCCTGTCCTTGCAGAAAAGCTGTCTCCATAACAATAATGCGTCGTTTCACAGCCAAAACGTCACCTTATCAAACACACGACGAGCAGAGCTGATAATGCCCTCTATCTCTGAATTACTATATATAGCCAAGGCCTCTGATGCTCCACTGAAGCTTTGCCTAACAAATAGCCCACCAGATGACAGTTGGCTTTTCAGCCATAAAACTGACTTACAAGATCCATGAAGATCCGGAGCTCTGGTATAGGGCTGCTGCCAAGACCCATTGGAAATCAAAATGTGATTCCTTAATTCCATATTATATGGATCATAATATTTTGTTTTTCTTACATTTGAAAAGTTTTCCTATGTTTGAAAAGTTAAGACAACACACCAGTAGAGCCACATTTTAAAAATACTACCAAAAATATATCAATGCATCTTTTACAAACGAAAGTATTGTGACTATTGTGATCTCTTTGAATATAAGTCATTTAAGACACTCTGAGGCTTCTTCTAAACATGATTTTTGTGATAATGCAGTTGTTTAGTCTTTGTCTACTGACGATGCCCCTGATACTTAGAAATGTTAGGATTAACTGTACCATACCTCCCACACCTAAATATATATATTAACATGTAAAGAAGACATTTGTGTTTGTGTTTGTGGCCTGATATTATAAGCCATTAACAATTACCCCGAATGTAGTTTATAGTAATGTTAAACATATCTCCATCTCAGTAGTGGTGATTTCCTCTGTGTGTGTGTGTGTGTGTGTGTGTGTATGATGATTGCAGATTGTGTATTTCACTGCCACGTTCCCGTATGTCGTCCTGATCATTCTCCTGGTCAGAGGAGTCACTCTTCCTGGGGCCTATGATGGGATCATGTACTATCTCAAGCCAAACTGGTCCAAGCTAGGAGAGCCACAGGTGAGTCATTTAAAATCATTCAACAAATCTTTCTCTCAGACGCTCACACCTGAGCACACACTTTCCCTCTCAACTCGTTCTGCTGTCACTAGCTCCATTTGTCTACCCATCCATGCTCCCAGACTACAGTTACAGTTTGAACATTTTGGTATCCATCAAAAAGCACAATGATTTGCTCTTCTGGTTGTCGAAGGAATTTTTGTAGGTGGAAATCACATGCTTGTAGTTTCTTGTGATTACTGTTTTTCACTGGAGGAGGCAAAAATGGCACGGCTCAGCACAAGCAGTCCCTGACCCTAGATCTTTCAAGTTTTATTGCCCTGCTCTGGACTGAGTTTACAGCAGTGGCTGACTGAAGCAACTCCCCTCAAACAATACGACTGCTTACAAGCACCATTGTATGGAAAAATACATTTTCTGCTCTGTTTTAAAATGAAAGAGTTTAATGTAGTGTTCATCCACTGTTAAAGTTTCAAAATATAGCATTCACCCCCAGTCCACACCATCCATATGGAAACAAAGCAACTGTTTTTTTTTTTTTTACTGTTTACGTAATGACACAAACATCAACCCTATATTACTTAGCCTATACTACTTAGCCAACAATGAAGTTATAAGGTGTTTCAGCCTGAACTGCTTTTTGAACAAGGGACAATACAAGGCGGCCAGTCAAATCAGAGACAATTTACATAGTCAGGAGTCAAGGCACATAGACAGGAGTCAAGGCACATAAAAGCAAACAGCTTGTTTAATGCTACAGAGAGGAAAGTACAACTTTAATTCCACAGAGAACTGAAAGACTGTAAAAACTATAAAGCCATAAAACCACATAAATCAAAAACAAGTGGAAGAAAATAAACGGGAAGCAAAAAATGCATCCTTCAATGTAAAACAGATTTCACAAGCTCACTGAAAGTTTCAAAACCTTTGTATTGCGTACTATATTCTGTTTCCTGGTCTGATTGTACACATATCTGCTTCTACCGTCATTGATTCTCATTTTCGTTTGCCTCTCTTTCTCTTGTTCAGGTTTGGATCGATGCTGGCACTCAGATCTTCTTTTCTTACGCTATTGGGCTTGGAGCCCTTACTGCACTTGGCAGCTATAACCGGTTCAACAACGACTGCTACAAGTAAGTTATAGATGTTTAACTTTTTTTTTTTCATCATTTGGAGTCAGCATTTTGGTGTCTTTCAGCTTTGAGTGTGTCTCGGCATGCCAAGCGGACTCCAGTTCATTTGTGCTCCCTTCATGACTTTCCATTATTACAGTTTGGCGGTTAAATGAAGTATTGCACTGATTACAGCCTCTCGTTTAATGGCCATGAGGATCATGTTAAGTAACCAACAAAAAAAATAGCTTCTTACTTTGTTTCCAAGGAAACGGAGATCATTCAATTTGTTGCAGCTGAGTTCTGCCTTATTGCTTAATATTAGTTTTAATCCCCGCCGCATCTTAATCTAATCTGGTTTATCGGCCAGCCTGCACATTATTACCAAGATGCTAGGGCTGTGTGGACAAAACAATGCATCAGTGCTTCCCAAAGTCTGTATATTGTAAAGCGTCCATTTGTCATAAGTGAACACACCACAGCACAGTGTGAACAGCACGAAATTCTTCCTCTGCATTTAATCCATTCACCAAGTGAAGCAGCGGGCAGCCAGGAACACAGCGCCCGGGGAGCAGTGTGTGGGGACGGTACCGTGCTCAAGGGAGCCTCAGGGGTCCCAATAGCAGTCCTGGGATTCAAACCTACAGCATTCTGATTGCAGGGGCAACTCCCTAATCACTAGGCCACCAGCTGCAGTTACAGTACTACAGTTATGAACTGGCTTGCAATATAATGAAAACTTAGAGATGAACCTTTGAGCTGACGTGGTCAAATATTTGCCTGCATGACCAAAACAATTCAGCTCTGTCGGATTCATCCACACAGAGGACATTTATGATTGGTCCCAGCATTCTTACAGCACACAATAAAACATTCAGTCATTGCTCAGAGGCTCATTTGCATACTGCAAGCTTTGCAATACAAGGAAAGATAAGAAATTAACTGTCTTGTAACTGTGATGGTTAAAAAAATGTCGATGCAACCAAACAGCACTGGCAAAACTTGCTTAATGTGTAATTAACAAAATGTGCTGTCATGAGACCGTTAAACACACATTCAGAAAACAGTGCTAGTGTTGTTTTGTTTTTTCCTTATCAGTTTGAAGTCCGTATCAGTTTGTGAGGGCTGATATACCTACAGCATTAATAACTTATGGAGTCCTATATGAGACGCTGACTCACATTTCACCTGTTCTCAACAGGGATGCGTTCATGTTGGCCCTGATAAACAGCGGCACCAGTTTCTTTGCTGGCTTCGTGGTCTTCTCCATTCTGGGCTTCATGGCATCCGAGCAGGGCGTGGACATCTCGAAAGTGGCCGAGTCAGGTAAGAGTCTCCCAATGCACAGTTTTAATTGCATGCTGTATTGATGGTATGCTGTATTTTCTGTGTTCCAGAGCCACTGCCGTGCACAGTGTCGTATTCTTTCTTCTCTAACTGATCGGCTTAATTAGCGGATGAGTTTAGAGAGGAAAAAACATGACATTGTGCAAAACATTTGGTGCTCTGAACTGTTTATGGGTATATTTGGTATAGTGTGCCCCACTTTCTAGGACTTTGCCAGAAAGATTGTGTCTAAATGTGTTCAATAATTCAGTTGAAATCCAGTTGTTTCAAGTCCATATTGATGAATGTTTATCCAAGGCTGGGGCTGATTGCACTACATTATTTATGGATTTTTTAAAAAGAGCACCTCCAGAGTGATGGGGCAAAATGTATGGGACATGAAAAGACCTAGCCATGCAAAAATGTTGAAATCTGACTGATCAAATTTCCTGATTTTGGCAATAATTTGCATGTGTGTACTTTTTTCATCAGTTTGAAAAAGAATGAACTGAGAAATGTTTCATTTGTATGTGTATTAAATGTGTTCAAAACTGATATTCATAACTGCAGTTGGGGGATTATTAATTTGATCAGATGTCTGTGTTTATATGTGTATCTCAGTGAATGAGGATGAATGTAAGAGAGCTGTTTTAAAATACGACTGTTTGGTATGTCAGTTTGTAAAATGTGAATTCTGATGGAATTTCAAAATGATTTATGTTGTGTGTGTGTGTGTGTGTGTGTGTGTATGTGGGCGCACGCGTTTGTGTGTCTGAGAGAGACAGAATGCATGTTTCTATGTGAATGTGTGGGTGGGAGAGTGTAAATGTGTGTGATGAAAAGAGAAAAAACATTTCCGTGTGTTTGTGCGTGTGTGTGCACGTGTGTGTAGGAGGGAAAAAGGGGTTGAGTGAAAGGTTAGTCATCCATGCCCTCCGCATTCATGATAAACTATATGCTCATTTGTAACACTCACATGACAAATGGATACAGTTTTACCTTGACGCCATTATTAACCTTTCACTGTTAATGTTCCCGTGAAGACTTCAATCATCTTTCAGTGTCAACAAGTTACGTCCCAACATGCACCAGAGAGATTCACACAAGAGCAAAGCTCCTTACAAACATGTCACGATTTGTTCTGTTCATCACAAAGACATCAACCCTACACTCTGTGATTTCTGAAACAATTTACATTTGTACTAAACACACTCATTTCTTTGTAAAATGGTAAAAAAATTGATTCATCTTAATTTTCTCACCATCAACTTCACAACTTTATGGCAAAAATAAACCTTTTATGGAAGTAAAAGCATTTTTCTTGGTCCAGTTACCATGGTATGTTGACTGGGCACAATGAGAAGGATAAGCTGCTGTTTGTTTTCAAACAATGTCAAAAGAATGAATTTGCCTCATCTGTCTGTGACTTAAGACTTAAGACTTTATAGGAACATAAATTACGCAAGTACACTATTGTTCTAAAATTACAGAGTGTCTCTTGAGAAACCATTTTGGTGGTCTTTATGGTATTTCTTTCTAATATACAGTACTGTGCAAAAGTCTTTAGCACATGAGAAAATGATACTTAAAGGCTGTTTAATACCCAACAGTAGTGTTAAGTTAGTGTTACAACACTAATATTACAATAAATGCAAATAAATTAATAAGGTAAATAGAGGTTTTATGTATGGCAAAGTGTTCATTTAACTATTCCCAGACTTCTCCTCATGGCAGCCCTTGTAGCTACCATCAAAGACCCCTTCATTAAATTAAATTAGGTGTGTTGTTTATGGAAATTAGGTGTGTTGTTTATGACTGGAGGTATGTATCAAAAATCTGGCACCAAACCTGTTTTCTTTTAACCAGCTCACAAAGTATCAACTACTTTTTAGAAAAAAAGAAATCTTGATACTTTTTACTGGTTTCTTATTTGTTTGCATTTATACTACCGTTCACTTGTCTTTTTGCTGGGCGAAAGAGACCCACTCCTGATATAAATGGCTTCAAACTATTTGTATAAGACTTTTGCACAGTAATGTGGGTTTTTTCCCCCCAATTTAATACATTAACATTTAGGACAAGAGTAGGTCAGTAATGAAGTGCCCGTATAGTCCAGGTGGTCTCTTAATGATGCCACCAAGTGTGCATTGGTGTAATGGCACAGATGAACCAGTTTTGGTTACCTAAAGAACCTCTTGTAAATAAGAAATGAATGAGACGTGCAAGTTTGAAGATCGTATTCTAAAGTTCAAAGATCCTCCATATAAAGTTATGGCTCTAGAACGATTAAACCTTCCTACACTCAAGCCAAGAAAAACATGATCTGCTGTAGATTAGACAGCCCAGTGAAGTCACCAGGTCAAAGAGTTCATATGAGCCAGCTCTATCCAGAATGAGGTTCTATAGGAATTCACTTAACCCTGGACTTTAACCCTGGACAATGCTAGTGATTTTAGTGTGGAATGCTGTTGTAACCAAGCATGCTTTCCAACAATGCCTTTGCACGCGCAATGATTTTGATTTAATGATTTTTAACACACACATGCATGAAACTTTTAAAGTAGTTTGTAATACAGTGAATCCCTTTAAGAAACATTTTGCATAAATACATTTTTCATAGGCAAACCTATTCAGGTTCACATCAAAAATCATTCCACTAACTAATCACCCAAAGACGTCCAAACATGATTTCAGTTAGTTACAAGATGTATAGCCTCATGCATAAATTATATGAAATATTTGTCTTACATGTATTGTTTAAGAAATACATTCAAGTCTGTCAAATTAGATGAAAATATTGCAGCTGTTAAAACATTAGTGATCAAACTCAAACTAAGAGTCTTACACTTAATTTGCAATTGGTTCCTCTTCTACTTTTAAAAAATTACCTGAAAAGATTTTACACAGCTCATTGAAGGTAAAGGACCAAACACTTAAGGCCAAAATTCACTTAAGATGCCATGTGCAAGTGGCCGCACCACTGACAAAGTCATTTAGACCAAGATTGTTCCATTTTAATGAGAAAGTTACTTAAACTGTTATCATCAGTCAGTAGATAACGCTTTATCTGTAAGAACATTTTGCCAGGGAGGCTCAAACATTATCACACAAGAGTCACTCTACGCTGATTTAAATTATAATGTTGGGCAACGTTTTTAAAGGACCTGAAATTAACCAAGGCTGCTCTTTGAATTGGGAAATTAAATCATAAATTATCATTGGCTTTATCAAGCCAAGCCAAGCCACTGCAGTAATCAAAGGTCCAAACTCACTGAGTGCTCTGGGTAAACATTGTGTATCCCCAGTACACCGAAAAAGTGATGTGTGAAATGGACTTGGTGTAAAAATTCCACATGAATAAAATATTTTACATGAACACAGTTTTGATCAAATATATATAATTGCTGTCCGCATATCTCCATTTTTTTTTTCTTTTTTTTTTTTCTCTGTTTCTGAAGCGTTAGTCTCCTGAAATATTACAGGAAGTACTTGTTCTTTTGGGACAGTGGAGGCATGAAAATAAATACCTATTTCTTTCTGTAATTGTGGTCATGGAATGTACTTTATTCATAAGGAATTGATGTGGAAATTCAACCCTTCACTTTTTCCTAGCTTGGTGTGCTTCAGCACTGAAGGTGCCCATTGTCCATGCATGCTGAAAATGCAGGGGCTGTTTCACAGACAGTTTCACCTTGCGGCAGTGGACCAGCTCGCTACTGCACTTGTTGAGTCTAGGGAAAGGACAGCATGTTCTATGCCCAGGGGAGAAAGGGAGAGAAAGAGAGAGGAAGCGAGAGAGAGGACGAAAGAGAAAAGGAGAGGGACAGGATGTATCTTGTCATGAATCCGTCGTGTTACTGAGTTCATAATGTCACCTTCATTCTAATATTACACATGAGTCTCACTGATGCTGCTAGCGATGGGACATTGGCTTTGCATCACAGGAAGCAGTGTGCAGTTACAGAACACTGAAATAAGCAGATTGCCTCTAGTGTAGCACTGTGTGTGTTTGGGTGTGTATGTTCTTGTTTGAGAGAGCGAAACAAAGAAAGTGTGGCCAGTATGTGGATTACGTGTGTGTGTGTGTGTGTGTGTGTGTGTGTGTGTGCGAAACGTAGTTTCGTAATGGTGTTTCTATTATCCATGTTAATAAATGGGTTAATAATAATCCAGGTATTAAAAAGCCTTGATATTACTGGATTATATCCTTTAAAATGAAAATCACAAATTATACCAAACTAGAAAACCTTGACACCAAAAAGGCCTGTTTTTACTGTCCTGTGTGTTTACTAATGGGTTAATAATAATCCAGGTATCAGAAACACTCATGATCATTTGATTATCTTCTTTTAAGTGCAATTACACACATAAACTACAAAAACGCCACCATAAAACCGCCTCTTTTGCTGGAAGGTAAAATAAAAACTTCTCATTTTTTTGTGTATGAGGTTCGCCCTCTACTGCCTGACTGAGGTACTACAACACACTTCCACTTTAACTTCCACTCACTGGCCACTTTATTAGAAACACCCACCTTGTGCTTTCACTCAGTGGAAATAATTCAATAAATTATGAGCAATTTTCACAAGTGGCCACTGAGTGGAAGTACAAAATAGGTGTTTCCAATAAAGTGGCCAGTATGTGGAAGCACAAGATATTTCCAGTAAAGTGGCCAGTGAGTAAGTACAGCTTTAGCAGTGGGGTGGAAGTAGCTGACCTCAGCTGTGTAAAGGCAACAGTTAACTGACATGTGGGTATGTGTGTGTGTGTGTGTGTGTGTGTGTGTGTGCTGAGAGCGAATGTCAGAAACAGTTATGTTTTAGTTCAGTCATCCTGTTTTATTAATGACCACTGCTGTGTTTGTGAGGCTGAAGGACACGGCGTTTGTGTGTTGATCGTGTTCTTCAGCGTCAGTGAGCTCAGCGAGGAGCTGCATGAGAGCAGAAACACGCCGGGGGCTCTGTCTCCACGGCTCCTCGCCACAGGAACTCACCGATAACATCACCTTCCATTCCACCTGCAGATCGACCTGGAAGGTAAAAGAACTCGGGTTTCTCTGTCTTTATCGGAGCTGCAGGGAGACGCTGAGATTCAGTTGGAGAAGACCTTCATGGGCAAAGAAACCTGATGATCATCTGAAGGTGGAGATCCAGCTGCACTGATCTGGGAATGTTATGAGCAACTATATGTGAATATGATTAAAAAAAAAAAGCATGCACTTAATATCTGAGCAGAAAAGAAACATATATACAGAATAGCACACACACACAGACACACACTTACACATATATAGAGGGAACTAGTGTGTCCAAAAAGGGTGGAAGGATAGGTCCCTCAAAAAACAGGGAAAAGGAGAGCAGACGTGTTCCGAACTGAAAATGTGCTGCATGCATTTCCCAAATAGGGCCTGAGGCTGGGAGATGGAACACCTGGTTTATAAGAGGAGAGGGAGGTCCGGATAAGACGGCCCAAAAGGGAAAAGTCTGGATAAGACAGACAAAATGGGAAAAGTCTGGATAATACGGACAAAAAGGAAATAATATGGATAAGACAAACAAAATAGGAAAAGTCCGGATAAGACGGAAAAAGGGAGTAGTCCGGATAAGATGGACAAAAAGGAAATAATACGGATAAGATGGAAAAAAGGGAATAGTCCGGATAAGATGGATAAAACGGGAATAGTCCAGATAAGACGGAAAAAGGGAGTAGTCTGGATAAGATGGACAAAAAGGAAATAATATAGATAAGATGGAAAAAAGGGAATAGACCGGATAAGACAGACAAAAAGGACAAAAGGCTGGATTAGACTGGCTAAAACTGAAAAAGTCCAGATTATACGGACATAAAGAGAATAATCCGGATGTGATCTATGGATAAAAAGAGGAAGAGGCAGAAGATGTCCAGATTAGACTGAAGGGGAAAAGTCTGTCTGGCCCCGTAACAGTTACCGTGGTGTAAAGAGGAGCAGAGATGATGAAGTGATGCTTGTTCATGATGTGAAAAGTGTGAAACCTTTCCTTCAGGAAAGACAGACGACAAACTTTCTGAATCTCAACCCCAGTTTACATTCATGCTGAAATGTCAGATATGGTCGATCTTGCAAAGTTGATCAGTCAATGCTGTTGGAGAAAGCTTGAACCAGCCTGAGGGAAGACATTGTTCATGCGTGGTCCAGAATTTCGGTCTGAGAAGAAGCAACTGTTTTTTTTTAACATGAGAATGTAAAGAGCATGAGTCCAGCGGTGAAGATCTTTCCGCGTTATGCAGGTGAGCAGGTTTTCAGGTGCACTTCAGCAGATATCGATCTAGTCACAGGTTTTTTCCTCCTCAGTTTGATGTGGGCGTAGTTTTTGTGTTCCTGACCGTCAAAGCAAAAGGTCGTAAAGCCATATTTCATTCCTGCATGTCATCCAGTTTCGACTGAACCGATCCTTGTTCTGGATCTAATAGTCCAGAGTCACTGTGGGACCATTTCTTGGCCCCTGTGGACCAGCTAATCTGAAATCAGGCGTGGACTCCACAAGCGTTCTGCAGTTGGTTTGTTCGATCATTTCTGACGCAATACATGCGTGAACAAACTATTGATCATTCACTAACCTCTTCTGAACAGAAACCTTGTTACCAGCAAGAAGGAAGATTCTTTCTTGTATTTTAATGTGTTCTTGAGGAACAGTTCTCCTGAAGGACTTTCAAAGACTCTCATTTCCAGTCCAGTCCCTGAACCTGACCAGTTTCAGAGGAATGTTTCTGTTG
>JBBIGA010094768.1:0-11159 GCA_037576975.1 Alestes dentex | reverse complement strand
AAGAGGAGGACAGGAGGACATCCAGTTTGTCGATGAAGTTACCCAGCGGGCCAGGTGGGCGATAAAGGACAATGATACGGAGGTTAGTTGGATGTAGTAACAGAATGGAATTCAAAGGACGAGATGTTGAGCTGGGAAAGACTGAGAGGCGTAAAACACCATCTATGTGAGAGAAGCAAACCTGTACCCCCTCCTCTGCCTGTAGTACAAGGAGAGTGAGAGAAGGACATGGTAGAGGAGAGAGCCGCCGGAGTAGCGGAGTTCTCTAGTGTGATCCACGTCTCTGTGAGGGCCAAGAAGTGGAATGAGTGGAGAGACACCAATCCAGAGATAAAGTCAGCTTTATTGATGCAAGACTGGCAATTCCACAGACCACCATGAACCACTGTAGAAGACTGTGGGAAAAAAAGCAGCTGTGAGAGGTTACTGTAATTTCTCCTGTAAGGCATGTTTGTTTACAACCACTAGAAAGTATAGATAAAAATTATATAGTGTTAAGATGACATCTGATATTTTAGATTTATAATTTCACTCATTGCTAGGTCACAGAGGAAAACTCTAACTGCAAAACCACCCTTTTTCCTGTAGGTTTTTCTAAAGCATCTGTTGGGGCAGTGGTCACTGAAATCAAGGACACCTGAAGCTGTTGTCTTGTCCATTCTATTGGACAGAATTCCCCATTTCTTCAGCAACCTACTGAAATTAAATATCAGCTGTATAATGACTGCAGAAGGCAGAGCAGAAAGAGACCTGTATATTCTACTAAAACAGAAGTTAGAAGGAAAACTTCTAGAACAGAAGACACCTTCAAAGACAGGAACTCAAAACTTTGAGACTGTTGTTGGAAATCTAACTTATTTGTAATGATACAAATCCACCACATCTTCTCTCTTTCTATGAAAATTATTTAAAGCCACATCTACATCACTAATGCAGTGTCTAGGCCAAGACTCTGTTAGCTGTGGTAAGCATATGTCTAGTCCTTTTCTTTTTTAAAACTAATAAAATTCTTTAAAATGTTTACTGAATCTGTAGCTTGGGAGCAAGGCTTAGCTTGGAAATTCCCAATGTTGTTAAGCAGAGTTACAAAAAGACACCTCAGCTTGGCTAAAAGGTAAGCTTAAAACAACTCAGCTCAGCAAAGCAAGAACCTCTGCTTTGACGCTCTGCTGTGTCACTTTGCTGTCAAATGACAAAAATGTAGCGAAACAGATGGACCGCTGTCTGTAATTGCAAACTTTATGCACTGATATTGTAAGTGGAGCGGATAAAATGGACAGTAAGTATAGATACAAGGTAGGTATACCTAATTAAGTAGTTGATAAGGGTCTCCAGGTAAGCTCGATAATGGATTTTATGAGCCCTTGCTGTTCGCCCAAACATGCTACTTTGTCCTCTGACCCCACTTTTCCCTCCTCAACCCCATCCCTCTCCTCCCCCCATGCTCTGTCAACACCTCCAGCCCATTTCTCTGGTTCTCTGGCTGCCAGCTTCTGTCTAAACAGCCGTTATTCAGAGCCCAGCAGGTGTGCTATCTGGGCCTTTCCTCTCCACCCAGCAATGGAAGTGCAGATGACACCAGGAAGGTGGCATTGTGTAATTACATATGGCTGCCTTAGATGGCAATTTGAAGCTCTGGTGGCACTGTAATTAGTGGCATGGTCCCTTAGGAGCAGGCTTATCGCTTCCTTTGTAATTACATGTCTGAACACAGCAGTCAGTGCACAGACATGCAGTGGGTGACTCTTATCAGTGCCAAAGTTCCAGGTGCAAGGCACAGCAAAGCAACATATCACCACTCTTCAACATACACCAAAACTAGTTTATAGAAGAAAAAACGTGTTATGATGGCAATACAGGCCAAAAGGGTCAGTGATGCATCTTATTCCCACTCCTACTCAATTGCATTAATGCATTGTCACAATTTTAGTTATCTTGAGTCTTTGTCTGTATCTTGTACTACATCATTGCAGAGGATGTCTGCTTGGTTCTCAGGCAGGATGGAAAAGAATGTATGTTTCTTGATTGATTTATTTTGATTTATGTTTCAAATACACTTTGACCTAAACAAAATCGAAGAGCTGCTTCAGTTGCAGTGGACCACAAACCATTGTTTACTAACATATCTGTTTAAGAGCTGTTTTTACAGTAACAGTATGCATACAAAAGGTAAAAGCTGTCATTATTTGGTACATCTACCTTATACCTAAACCTGTGTATTTTTCAGGTATTCTTATCTTATAGAGCACTTTGTAGGTATTGGTACTGACAGTAGCCCAGCTATTGCAGGGCACAGTTTGTCATCCACACCTAATTCATCAAATGGAAAGTGACTACCATTTGCATATTAGTGACTAATATTTGCATATTATTTGAATATCTCAACAATGATAACAGTGACATGGTAGTCAGTACTTGTTTGGGGTGTTATAAAATTCCCAGAAGTGCCCAGAAGTGTCTGAGATTCCTCCACAGCACATACTATTGGTACACTATCACGTCACTTTCATTGTTTGTGAACGATCCACTTCTTAAAATTTTTTCAGTGGTAGTCCCGCTGCACTGAACACTATAGAGTGCCTGACAAATTAAGCATAGCAACAGATGGGCTACAGTCAGTAATTGTAAACCCATAAAGTGATCTATGAACTTATGGTGTCCCTCACCAAATGCCTGGTGAGTGTTCGTACAAATTAGATCTGTCTAATAAACTGATTTTCATTCACTGTGTACTAATACCGGCCTGGGCATAGTCAATTAATTTGATCAGCCATCATAATCTGTTTAAGTGATTACGTGAGCTTTGACCTTTGATTTTCCTGAATACCACATCCACTGTGAACTACCCAAAAATTCTTACACAGTCACCACTGCATTATTTGCTCAAACAGCTCTCTACATGGTTTTATCTCAGGTATTGTTCATTCACTATGTACGCTGTCTGAATGTGGCTGATTTACTTGCTGCAGTGAGTTAATGACTTAGTGTCTGTTGTAATGTAGAACTCGGGCCTGGAGCAGAGAGGGAGAGGAGGAAGAAAATGAGAATATAGGAAGGTTAGTGATGGTATAGGTGAGAAATAGGTGTTTACAGAAAAGCCATAATGGAGTGTTTTAATTTGCTGGTCTGTGAGCACACGATGTGAGTGAGTGAAGACCCTGCTTTTTGATCCTATACTTTCTTTTCACCCCCTCTGCTGGTTGCAAGGGTCAGTGCAGCTGTGTCTAATGCATTATTTACAAATGAATTTTACAAGTGGGTTCCTATCCCTTATGTCTTATAATGGAATTTGAAATTTGACCAGTTGCTTATACATGGACCTAGTTTTATTAAATTTTCATACAATTTAAAAACCATAATACATTAAAGTATGACTGTTAATATCTTTCTCTGCTTGGTAGCATATTTTACTGTCAAGTCTGTCCATGTATCTGCTGCTATTGAATTACCATGCTGTTTTTTTTGTTTTTTTTTTAATACTCATCAGAGCACTTGTAAGAGGTCACAGTAGGCCAAGATGTAATTTAGCTTTGATGCCAGACTGGACTCAAATACTCACATCCTTTCCCTATTTCTTTTTTACTTTTTCTCCACTCACTGTGGAAGCTTAAGCAATGTGCAGGCTGGGTAAGTAACTGATTAGCATGCCAATGTGTCCATCTACTGAAACTTCTCGTTGTGCCAGTATGGGTCATTATAAAATGTTAGCTCATCTAAGCAGGTGTGGCACAGATCATAGTGTTTATCTTTAATAACTTAATTAATGACATGATGGCTCAGTCTGTA
The DNA here is from genome assembly GCA_037576975.1 of Alestes dentex. Lineage (NCBI taxonomy): Eukaryota > Metazoa > Chordata > Actinopteri > Characiformes > Alestidae > Alestes > Alestes dentex. Next base: position 7,373 of record JBBIGA010094768.1, on the reverse strand, counting down.
AAGAGTTGCTCATGGGAATCACTTGCCCCTGGTTGAATGAGGTCTTTGTCATAATTTACAGAATAAGTTAACACATCCCATACATGGGACAAACATGTTTTTCTACACATTTGTACAATTTCTATATATTTAAGTAAACATGGGCTATAACATTTTCAGAGGCTACATTGTGTGTTTTTGTTTTTTTTTCTGTATGTGTCAAGTGTATTTTGCATTGTCATGGCTTCCCACACTTGAAAAAAGAAGGACTTCAGACACACGATTTCACTCTCTCTCTGGTTTATTTATCCAGTGACAATGAAGGAAATTGAAAGGAAGGTGAAAAACCTTAACACAAAAATAAAACAAAAATAAACAATGCAATTCAGCATTTTCAACAAAGTGCATTTAAACAGATTTCCAACTATTTTAACTGACATTTTTTCTAAATATTTATGGATAAACACTTGAGCATCCGTTCACACACCAAGCACATGCCAATAAACTTTACAGAAGGTAAAATGTCATGCAAAAAGTATTATGTGGGGAAATGTATAATCTTGTTTTAAGAGTACATATTTGTTCTTAGAAACTGTATAACTGAAATTATAATTATTTTAAACAATGTAGTAGTAGTTTTAAGCACACTCCATATTATTCTTTCAATATCTAGAGATTAACACTAAACACTTAAGCATAAGCAAAGTCATGCAAGATACCATGTAAAAACATACCACATTATATTAATGTATTCAGAGAAAACACATCCAGTCCTATTTCTAGCATGTATCTACTCTTGATTCTACACACTACTAACTTTATGTGAGGTTTCCTTACTTTCGGTGATTGTCAAGTGTATTTAACCAGGCAAAAGAACCGAAGGTTTTTTTTTCAATGTAATTTGTGCAGTAGTATTATACCATTGCATTTAAAAATACCATAAATATGCATTTGTCCGATGATCAGAAAATCAGGTAAGTCATCATATTGGTGAGCCATGAGCTTACTGATAGCCCTTCTGATTCCTTTTTCCCATGCGTTTGTTTCTTGTGTGTCTCCTCAGTGAATGTGCACGCTGTCCTCAGCTTCTGAGTAACTCTTATTGTTTGGAGCTTGTGGCGTGTTCTGTTAATCAGTCTGATTGCTCTCACCTGTGGAGGCGCGCGCACCCGCTGTCACGTGCCCGAAGCAGCTGTTACACGTAAGGAGCAGTGTGGCGGCGCGGCCTCTGTCACGCCTCCATGCAGATCGACACAACAATGTGTCGTATGCAGCAAACAAATCATGATAATTTATTAAAATCTTAAGAAATGTGTTCTTTGTAGAAAACTTATAATACCAACAAAACATGTAATTTGACCAGGAGTGTCCAAACCTTTGCTACCACTGTGTGTCATTTCAGATGACAACTGAGTTGTTATTTTTGTTTTAGTTGTTGTTTGATTGCATATGATAGAAATAGCATGTCTATCTTTAAGAGTTTCCTTGTTCACCAACTTAAAACTCTACACTCCTGTTCTGATACTTTCCACGCAGCTGTGTGTAAAACACACACACGCACTCCTCATTCATTTTGTGTTGACAGGAATTCTCAGTGCGCTGGCCAACACACTAGTGTTTCCCCACTCTTTTCAACACAAAAAGAGCCTGAAGTACTACACTACTTAGCACACACTGCGATGTGTGTGTGTGTGTGTGTGTGTGTGAGAGAGAGAGAGAGAGAGAGAGAGAGACTAGGTTATACAGGTTTACCATTACATTTTCTTTAAGGGTAATGTATTAAGCTGAGTTTCAAATGAAATTAAAGTGTTCTGGGAGCATATCTGGGGGGCATATCTAAGGGTTTACACTATAAAAATAGGCATTTTTAGGCTTTTTTTTTACCACATCACATATTCACGGTTTTTCACTATACACGGGTACTCTTGGAATGTAACTGTATATGCCATTTATGACAGTTTGAAAAGTTTCAATGAAAGATATGTAGATGCAATATTTTATTACAAAGCTATATATTTTAGTTTATAATAAAAAAAATCTTTAGGGTGTAAAACTGAAACTGTTGGGGACTATACATCTGACACCACTTATTGAAACATTGAGACGCAAATGCAGGAATTCAGTGGACAGATAGTGTGGTTTGATCACAAAATAGGATAAACAAATCTATCTAAAAGAATCTCTTATCCAGAGTGACGTACATCTGTGCTTTGTAATCCACAGGAAAACGTCCCTGCTTGTATTTGAATTCTAAACTCTGATCTTCTGTATACTGTTATCCACAAGTGAAGTCAAGTCAGGTTAAGTAGGTTTTTATTGTCATTTCAATATACACAAAGTACACAGTGCAATGAAACAACATGCCTCCAGGACCAGGGTGCAACACAAGAACAGAACAGAACTGAACACTACAAAGACCACAAGTGCAGACAGGACAAAAGACAAGACAACATTCAATGCAATTGACACTGACGACTTCTTTGACACAAAATATTTGACATGAAAGACGGATAATGCGAAACTCAAGGAAATGCTCAAATCGCTGATATCCTCTGCATTTTTGTTTTGCTTTTGTGACATCCGGGCCTCGTCCACCACACCCCTCGTCCTAGTGCTGGGTTGTTTATGTTTGGGCACGGCGGTTAGCAAGGCAATCAGACGCACCTGAACGGAATGAGCCACCACTGCTCAGCTTCTGATTGCCTTACAAAGCGCCACGCCCAAACATAAACAACCCAGCACGAGGACAAGGGGGCATGACGGACGAGGCCTGGACGTCACAGTCACCTGCACTCAGAGAGCCAATCTGAGAATGTTATTTATTTCTCCTTGCTGCTGATTGGCTGCTGCCCTGTGACACATCTCTGGCAGAAACAGTCCAGAATTTCCCCCGTGGAGCATCTCGAGTGTTCTCGGGTTTTTCATTTTGTTCTTCTTAAAGCCCTGTATTTTTATTACTGTGCATTAAATTAATTTACTAGTGAATTTACCCTGCTTATAACAAAGAAAACACGTGTGCATGAATTACAGTACAGTCTATACAGGGGTAACATCGATATTTTGCATTCTATCAGTGCGGGAGACAGCAGTTCAGTGTACACTGTACAGTACGAATACAGGTTTACCATTACATTTTCTTTAAGGGTAATGTATTAAGCTGAGTTTCAAATGAAATTAAAGTGTTCTGGGAGCATATCTGGGGGGCATATCTAAGGGTTTACACTATAAAAATAGGCATTTTTAGGCTTTTTTTTTACCACATCACATATTCACGGTTTTTCACTATACACGGGTACTCTTGGAATGTAACTGTATATGCCATTTATGACAGTTTGAAAAGTTTCAATGAAAGATATGTAGATGCAATATTTTATTACAAAGCTATATATTTTAGTTTATAATAAAAAAAATCTTTAGGGTGTAAAACTGAAACTGTTGGGGACTATACATCTGACACCACTTATTGAAACATTGAGACGCAAATGCAGGAATTCAGTGGACAGATAGTGTGGTTTGATCACAAAATAGGATAAACAAATCTATCTAAAAGAATCTCTTATCCAGAGTGACGTACATCTGTGCTTTGTAATCCACAGGAAAACGTCCCTCATACTAGTAAGCCTAGACCTATCAAACACACAGAAGACAAACACTTTTTTGGGAAGTTTGTGTTTGTTAAGTCAGTTCATGACATGAACATCTTGTTATTCTAAGTGCTTCATGAAGAGGTGGGTCCTCAGTTGCTGTTCAAAGACAGTAAGGGTCTTAACAGTTCTGATGTTCAGGGGAAGCTTGTTTCACCACTTTGTTGCCAAAGCTAAGAAAAATCTTGGGGTACTTCTTCGACCATTGAGGAGAGGCGTGTCAAGTCGGGCTCTGCTTGATGCTCTAAGATTGTGGGCTGTGACCCAAGGTCTGATCAGTACTGACAGGTGAGACGGAGCTGGAATGTTTTTGGCTTGTAGAGTTTTAAATCGAATCGAGCAGCCATAGTAAGCCAGTGAAGAGTTCACAGTGGAGGAGTGGTGTTTGCAAGTGCGGGAGGAATTATTAATGTTAAATGAAAATGAGAGATCTTCATCTAAGAGAGCACACTGATTTCATATATTTGATGAGGAAGTGGTAACAGCATTTTCAAAAGTGATGGTCAGGTCAGGTCATGGGCATGTATCCCCTTGGTACATACAGGAGTCTTGCTGGGATTTAGCTTCAGCTATCATCCAAGAGAAATGTTTTTCAGACATGCAGAGCTCTGGGCGGAGGTCTGAGAGTAACCAAGAGGAGAGGAGAGTTGGATATCTTGAGTGTAACAGTTGGTTATGTACAGCATGCTCCAGGACTTTGGAGAAGAAGGAGAGAAGATATACCAGTCAGTAGTTGTTCACGTCTGAAGTTGAGCATGGCCTTTTTTAGGATTGGCGTGCAGCAGCTGATTTGAAGGTCGTTGGAACATGACCTGTTTCCATGGAGCCGTTTATTATGTGAGTGATATACAGTAAGGAAGAAATGGTGATGTGGTAGGGTTCCAGGAGAGCAGGAGCCAAAGAATGTTGAGAATAGGAGTGGCTCTTCTGAAGACACGGTCAAGGACATTACCTGCATTATGGTTTGCCGCAATATTAGCCACAATATTTGCATATTTACATTCATTCAAGAGATTCATGAGATTCTTACTGTATAAAAGGGACAGTATTTATTATTGAGTGGATGCTTCATTTGCAGTGTTGAGCTACAAGAATCATCTGTCTTTTTGAATGTTGGGTTGTTTACACTTTGGTTGGTGATTGTTTATGACACAAACTTAAATGTAACACACTTCCTATCAAAATTTTCCAATCTGAGTGCAGAATAAGAGGTCAAAGCATCGGCACTCCTTGTGTCATGTTGAATATTGCACAAATGTTACTTTTTGCCTTTTTACCAGTTTTGATTTGCTGGACCTCCAGCTTGTAATTTCACAAATAAGCTCCCCGGAAGCTGAATTATCAATCAAAGAAATTCTAGTGTGAGGTCTCTCTAGTGACTGTTGTCATTGGAGAGCTGAGCTGCTTTGCTTCTCACTGCAGCCCAAACTCTCATTTTTCTTTCCAGCTAGTTTTTACTGCATAGTTGGTCTGATTGCTGCATTGTGTCTAACGGATATGGTGAAATTTTTAAGGTGTCACGTGCAGTGAATAAAACCACACTTTATTTTATTTTTATTTTCTGAAATGTAATAATGTTTTTGGCTTCTATTCACCTGATTTCCATTATTTTAACAGCTTTTGCTTACTATGGACAAATAATTTTCCATGAATTAAGCAGTGAAAGAAACTGACAGAAGTCCCTTACCTTCTATCTCATTGCTACTTTGATTTATCCCAGGGGTGCTCCCTAAATCCTTTTCCTCATGTTTAACTGGTAGCTCTTCTGGGAATCAGCTGTGGTGGCAATGTACTGGACCGGCAGCAGCCAGGCGTGGGTTTTCCATCTCATTAATTACCCTGCGATTGTGCTCAAATGGATGCATATGTCCACTTCAATAGGCTACATATCAAAGGCAGGAATGCAGCAGCTGCTTTAGTATTCACAGGGAGACCTAGTTATGTCAAGAGCGCGTGAATGCTGCTTGTAGCAACAGTGTGGGTGACAGGCACAGGAGAGGCTCTACCCATGAATGGCCTAAAAGATTAAAAATGGTGGAGGCTGAGACATGCCTGGCATTCTCCAGAGACTTTCGTTCCTTCTCTCTCTATCTTCATGTCTCACTTTTTTCATCTCATCCTCTCTCTCTCTTTAACCTACTCTGCTGCATGTCCTGACATGTTGCATGAACAGATGTGGCACTGAATTATTCAGAAGTGTAGAGGTGGTGGTGTATTTTTCCTCATTCTTCGTGGTAAGGTGCAGACTATGAAATCAGCAGATGCTATAGAACACCTCGGATGATATTTTCCATTGTAGTGTTAAAACTTTTAATATTTAAACAGAATTACCAAATGAGAGTAAACAGCCCGTTGAGAACTACATCATTTGTACATCACAGAGAAGAAAAAGAATTACAAACATAGTAAACAACTTTTACATTTTAAATTGTTATTATTCTGGATCATTTTATTAATCACCTTGATGTTGAGGTGTGGAATATAGAGGAGTAATCTTATAATCAGCACATTTTCCCAGACAGAGGGATCTCTAATGAAATTGGTTTTAAAGTATCCTAGTGTTTGATTTAATTTGCCAAATGTTTCCTCTTTCAAGCCAGAGTAAAAAGATTGTCAACAACTGATATTCAATGGGTCACCACAGTCCCTGGTTAGATGAAGCCAGAGGTTTCATGACAAAGCAGCTGTCAGTCACTTGTCTTGATCTCTACAGGTATTTCCAGCAGGTTGTTGTGTTGGAGTCTGTACCTGGTACATCATGAGAGAGGAGTACAAGTACTCGTCATATAAACTTTTAATGCCCAAGAATCTAAAAGGGACTTTAAAGGCAGCACTGATGCTGGATGCCACCTTTGCCACAAGTTAGTTTTATGAAATATCTGCCTAGATAATTGTTCTGTTATTCTTAAGTGAAAGCATCTAGCTTTAAGAACATCTCAACTGCAAGTCAGTAGACCAAGTTAATGAACCATGTAACTCTTAAAAATCACCCTCTGTTGCATCACTCCGAATGGAGTTCCAAACTGATTCTGGGACAGCGTCATTAGAAGAACTGTTTCTGAGTTTCCACAGCTGTGCAATGCAAGCAGTTGGCTGGAGTGGTGTTGAGCACCCTGCCACTGGACTGTTGAGCAGTGGAAACATGTTCTGTGAAATGATGAATGACACTTCACTATCTGGCAGTCTGATGAACAAATCAAATGGCAGAAAAGCACTAACTACTAGAATGCAAAGTGCCATTAGTAACTTTTTATGGAGGAGGGATAATAGTCTGAGACTGATTTTCAGGGTTTAGGTGAGTTGAACATAATAAATAACATAATAAAAAAAGTTGGCCTGGCCTCCGAATTCACACAGTTTCAATCCAACTGAGCATCTGTGGGATGTGCTGGAACAACAAGTCTGGCAGGAACACCTTACAGCTTTGGGGGCTTAAAGAATTTGCTGCTAACGTCTTGATGTCAGACACCATAGGACACCATCATAGGTCTGAGTGGTTCAGAGCTGGCATGTGGAATGTCAACAGCATATTAGGTAGGATTTAAAATAATTAAATTAGAAAAATTATTGGGCAAAGTAATTAAAATAGAACAGAACGCTACACCAGATAAAAGTTGCCACAAAGACACTCCGTAGCTTATCTCGTCCCAGAAACAATAGTTCTACACATGCTTATGTGGCACTAACTTACACCAAATTGAAATGAATAAAACCACATTTACTGTGGCGAGAATATTTGAAACTTATGAC
>JBBIGA010094757.1:0-11160 GCA_037576975.1 Alestes dentex | reverse complement strand
GGAGATCTTTGTGTGTGTGTGTGTGTGTGTGTGTGTGTGTGTGTGTGTGTGTGTGTGTGTGTGTGTGTGTGTGTGTGGTGTTTCCGTGCTTGCATGTGTGAGTGTATAAAGCCCCAAGGGCAAGCGAAGGGCAGAAGGGTGCACCCCGCTCTAACAACTCTTTGACTTAACAGCAATAAGTTACCTCAGATAAGATTGTATTGAGGCTGTCAGAATTATTCAATTTAACTACATTACATGGTTAAATAAACAACCAAATAAATGCCTAAAAAAATCATTTTCCAGTAAAGCTTTGAAAGGGTGTGCCTGATTTGTTAGGCCTTGTTCAGACAGGCATATCTGATTTTTCAGCATATCGGTCTTGGGCCAAACAGATTTTATTCAGCAAAAAGGATCTCTGAACAAATAGCTAAGTTTGGCCAGTCAGATTAGCTCTTATGCGTAAACGTTTTGTCTATTCTTATTATCTGGCCTTATTATAAAGCATGGAATTAGCATCAAAATAACTAGTAATTGAATAATGTACTCATTTAATTGGTAAGGATACCCCTCACTATGCTGCACAGTAGAGGTTTGACATGGACTGGCTGCTGTCCTTTATTCCCCCTCAGCCACTCCTCTCAGTCATGTGAGCAAACACCACCTCCGCCAACTAAATCCTCAAAGCAGGTGGACACAACACACAAAACTCCACTGTTATTGTTTCCCATAAGCACCTGAGCCTGACATGTCAAGTACAGAAGGTTGAGTGGAAAGTTTTGTCCTCTGAGCTGTGTAGCCACAACAGGGAGCCGAGAGTTACGTTGCGAGGCTGGGAAAGCAGTAATAACCTTAACAGTGTGCAACTGCTGTTAGCGTTTAGATTCTCTGCCGTGCTTTCCTGGGTGTTGTTCTATGTTTTGAGAGGATCTGCAGGGTTGGTAAGTAGGAGTTAGGAGGAGCAACAAGAAGACCGTGATTATAGTGAGGTTTGACAGGCACACATGTGCTGTTATCAGACAGTGAGATCAGACTGGACGGACGGTTGTCATGCTCTGGAACACTCAGCGAGCTGGGAGATGGGTCTGAGTCAGACGCAGATGGGTGTTTTCGCCTTTATCGGCTCTAGTGAGTGTGGCGCGTGACGCACGAACAAAGCACACACCTGACAGCTCATATGCCAAGATCAAAAAGATCTGAACGACTTACAGCAAGGTCAAGCATTTAAAAATGAAGGTTCTTGAGTTGTAGGTCTTTATTTTAAATGGAGGTTCTTTAAACTTTAAAATGGTTCTCTATCTCAATGTAAAGAACCATTTGTTGAATGGTTCTTCAAACGAACTAACTAGTGGCTCCAAAGACCCCTGTCTGGCTTCTCCTTTTTATTTTTAAGGGCATCAGTGCACAACTGTGACATAAGCCCAATTTGGACAAAACTGCGTTTAAATGGGGTTCATGGGGTAATTTCTTCCTTTAAAGGTGCTACTCTGGATTTTTTTTTCCATCCAGATTTGCCATGTCAGTGTTTTTCTCCCTCCCCCCCGAGAAAATGATCTACTATTGCCCACTAACTCCTGGTCAGATCATTTTTGTCCCAGCCGGATACACATCTCCATGATTTTCCTGGCAGATACATCCTCTTGTTGGAAAAAGATTTTTGACCGCTGCTACACGTGATATTAGTGCCCCAGCATGCATATCCGTATTATTAACTTCCCAAAAGAGAGAAACAATGGATGCTTTGGAAGAGTTTTGCAAGCATTTACTTGTTCTGGGTGGTAGAACCTCTCCATCCTCTATACAGAGAGAACATCAGTACAGAGAGAGTAAAAATAAAGTAAATTAAAAGTTTTTCACAGGCTGATTAAAAGGGTGAGCAACAGACATTAAACATTACTTTATGTTCACATATGCATCATAACACCAGCTCTTAGATTTCTAGAAAAAAGGATGAAAACATTCAGCTTGGTCTTGCTTGTTCTACGGTCATTTTACTGCTGTGTGGATGTAAGAGACTGATCTTTGAGACGAATGTTATTACAAACCCAAATCACATGCCAAAATGCTATACTGGAGTTTCTAACATTAGACAAGTTCGAACTGGATACACTGGATAAAAGACATGCTTAAAGTACTTCACATGGAGGCTTCACACTGGAAATAGAGCATAGAATATTTACAGAGCGACAAGACCTTTTACTATCAAAAAGGAAAAGGCAAAGTGCCTCAGATGGCTTGAGCTACTTAAAGCAAAGAACAATAGCGGCCTGCTCTAGTTTCAAGAATATATGGGCTATGTTTGCTACAGGCAAGACCAAACTTGAGCACTAACAACAGGCCACGAGAGAAAAGAGAAAAGGGGTAGGAGGCACAGAATTTATTGTTGATGTGTAAATGTGTGCATGTAAGTGTGTGTGTGTGTGTGTATGTGCATATTAAGGTTGCACAATATATGATCTGTTAATCTTCATTGCGATATCACTGCAATATGCAAATAAGCCTCTAACCGATCAGTGTTTCTGACAGAGTGACCATTTCACAGCTTTATGTGAACTTTGTTGGGTGTTGTGATATATCAAAGTAATCCACCAAAAGTCAATGCAATCCACCAAAAGTCAAATTATTAAAAAAATGTAATTATCTCTTTTCTGATTGGCTGTCCTGTACAGCAGCTCTTTCAAAGGAGCGAGCTGAAACACACCTTAAAATTTCAGGATGAAAAGGCAGGGTTAAACTGCTGTAGGCTAATTAAGGAGTCCCAAGGAAATATGTGAGTTTTGTGACATCACAAAAACTCATTTGAAACATCATTGATGTTTTTGCTGCTTAGTTTCCATGGACTGTGTGGACAAGCCGGTGAATATTTACACACTTTAAGCCTTTTTAATTTTATATAAGTGATTTAACTGGCCTATTCATATCACAACTGTAACATGTAGAAGTGTAATCAGAATACTAATATCCTATCCATTTTGTGCGGTCCTAGTGTGTATGTGTGTGAAGGAACGAAGATATGAATAAAAGAAAAAGAAACCTGAACTGAAGATTTTTCGTAACTTTTTGGACATGTGAACACGTACATGTGTGAGTTTGCGCATAATTCCCTCCACAAGTCTAGGCACATTGCCTTGCTCCTGCTTGCCAGCGGTCCACTTACTGGAGCATTCCTCAGCTCCTATCCACCTCTTCCATTACTCCACATTCCACCCTGTCACACATCTCTCTTACAACATACAATAAAACACACACAAACACCTGGCATGCGCGTCACAAACCCCACTGAGGTAAGTCATCCAGACAAAACCAGACAAAACCAAAAACAACCAGACAAAGACACCAAAACACCAGGCCTTCACAGAGACTTCCTAGCTTCTGTCCCCGAAAGCATGATAAACACAATCCCACACACTCCTCAACGCTCTAAGGAAACAACAGAGTGAATGATCATGTCTTCCTCCAGGCAACAGCAAAACAAAAGCCTGCTCTCCCAGGCCCTCCTTTCCAGCTAGGTGAGTGTGTGTCACCGGTAAGAAAACAGCTCTGATTCTTATAGCTGCGGGCTACAGTCAAGTGCTGGCTTGCTGCCCACTTGCAGCAGGCTCGCTCGACTGACACGTCGCTTGTATATGGTCGAAACATATCCCTGTAAGCCTTTAAAAACAGGCTTCGCAATTTAGAATGTAGGGGTAGCACAGGATTTGCTAACACAGACTTGGATTTATTTTTGACTCTGCAAGCACAGTGCAACAGTCCGTGATGTTAAGAGGGGTATTCTCAAGTCTTTATCTCTTTGGTTAAATGGCTGCTGCTTGAGCTCTGAGGTTTTATAAAAAGATAGCTAAGCTGAACTCACATATAGTGTTGGGCACGCGATACAGAGTAACGTTGTAACAGAAACACGATTACATTGCGTATTACAGTAGAAATTCTTTGTAATGACTTTACAGTTACTGACTTAACAAGAATTGAGTTATTTGTGCTATTTACATAAAACCTGAAGATAAAATAAATCATATTTAAAGCATATATTTTCTCTCTATATCTTATCTGGGCCTGTTCTTATATGTAGTTTCCATGCCTGAAACAGAACTATATGCTTTACATTTTATTCACAAAACTTTCAAACAGAATCAGCTGTTCATGCTTTTCATCAAGTGTTAAGAGTTGTTTGTTCAGAGTGAAAAAATACTGACGTGTCTTTTACGCAATGTTCGCTGTGATTGCCTGTTTTCTAATTCTAACTAAACTACTGAAAGGATCACTGGGCGAATGCCGAGGTAAAGCAATGAGTAGTGAGGCTCCTTCCAAGATTCCAGAAGGAAATAAGTAATGCAATTCCATTACATTTTGAGAGAAATCATTAGAACTTGTAATGTGTTACTATTTTGAGGAACTAGCCCAATAACCCCAGTCTCTTAAATGGTAGCAAGCATGCTGCACATTTAAGCTAAATGAAAACATCTTTGCTTGTAACAGAGCAGAGCTTTAAGAGCTGATTGTGAAGAAATTAGAACCTAATCCATGTGGAGGAAACAAGGACAAAGCACACTGCTGTGCTAACTAGCTGCTGCACGGCTGAATCATTTTCTTTCTCAGTCCCGAGCTGAGAAATCCTCATCACAGTGTAAACATGTCCAGAATTCTTCTGGTTCCCAGCGATAAACCCCAAAATGTCAGGCTTTCATAGGGCTACAGTGATTCCTCTCTGGCTGCGAACGTTGCTGTGACCTCAGTTCAACATTCCATTGGTTCGGTCGCACTTAGGAGGCCAGGAACTCGAAGAGGATTGCAATACAAAGACAGGAAAAAACTTCAGCCATGGTGTATCAAACAGCTTTACTTCTTTTTTTTTTTTAAGACAATTGTTTAAAAGTTTCTTGAGACACAAGCCATAAATATGATGACAGATCCTTCTTAGTCATTTTACAGCATAATTGCGCCTGGCTGCTTCATTACAGTGCTACAAAGCATGAGCCTCAGTCAGTTTCAGGCAATACGAGCCACATACTGCTTGTTTCTCTCCAAAGACCAAGACATTTCATGCTAATATGAAAGGGAAGCCCTACAGGTATGGCAACATGAAAAAGCCACCATTGCGGCCATATCTTCTGCATGCAGGAATCCATTAGCTTTGCGCTGGGAGTAGTGCTGTGATCAGATCCCTTATCAGAGCTTCCTCTGTCACTCTCTCTATTTGAGAGATAAGGAAAGAAAGAGGGCAAAAGAGACAGGTATAGAGAGAAAAATATTTTAAAAGAGAGAGAGAGAGAGAGAGAGAGAGAGGGGGGCAGTTTGGCTTGTGAAGAACATAAACTGACAAAAGTGCCCCAAATGTACTTGATTTCCACTTCATTGCCACATGAATAAAATACATTATATCACATACAATCAAAAAGTCAGAGAGAGAGAGAGAAAGAGTGAGGCAGTCAGAGAGAGCAGAGTCAGGAAAAGTTTCTGACATTGTAGCATCATCTGCAAGATCAAGGGGCGAACATATAGTGCTGTGCAAAAATAGTACTTATTGCCTTATCTTTGGCATGTTAAATAAATTAAAGAAATGGGAACATATGTTTTATTGCGACAGGCTGCAAAGTGCCTAAAGACACAAAGTGCCAAGATGAAGGTTTTCCACCACTCAGCATTCAGCACCACCAGTATACTGATCACCGCCTGATCATCTGGAACCATCTGCACCTGTTCCTTCACTGGTTCAGGGCCTTAAATTAGAGGGCTATGTTATACCTGAATGATTCATCTAAGTGGCTTAACAGACAAACAATTCTTCTGGAACTGGTCAGATTCAGGAAGGCTGGAGAACTGTTCCTCAAGACTTACAAGAAGGTTTGGCTCTTCAAAAGCTTTAAAAGCAAAATATAAATAAATCAAGACTTTGGCACGGTACTTTTAACGCATTTTCAATTAAGGCCTATGAGACAAAGCATTGTCTGTGTAATTACTGTCTAAAAATATTACCATATTTATCAGGATACCCCCATTCCCACCTCACAAACCACAGTCTAATCAGGCTTCTTTTAGGCTAGTCAGTCTAATCAAACAAAGTGAACACATCTGAATGTGATGGAAGTATTTAGTTAATTGGTGAGTTTACAGGGAAGATGTTCTGTATCTCAAACCAATGTCGCCTTTAGTCCAATAATGTTGTAATAAATGTATTAGTGTGGAAGTACCTTTAGAAAATGCAGTTATTTGTTTTCCTGAACGTTTGGATAGATCAGATCTTCCTGTACTGAAAAATACTTCAGCACCACAACTACACAACCCGGCTCTATCCTTAACTACGCAACTGTGGCCTCTTACAAAGAAAGTTGCTCTTGGTCGTCTACTCCAACTCTGTCTAATATCTGGTGAAGCGCACGTTTATAGCAACACTAGAATAACATCTTGTTTGCACACCTGCCCGGGTTAATAATGGTGAGCAAGATTGAGCAATTCAGCCAATATCAACAAAGTCTTGCCCCACAGGACCCATAGCAGTGCTCTAGTTAAACAACAGTCAAATCACTGGACAGTGTCTAACTCTACACCACTCCTTAATTAACCCATTCTGATCTGCTCAAAGGTCACGTTAACCCACCTGTTTCATACCAGTCCCTCCCTGAGCAAACCCGACACTTCAGTCGTCATGCTTGGAACATGTCCTTTAATAATAGTGTTGCACCATGGTCCTGGGGGCATGTTGTTTTGTTTCACTATGCACTGTGTGTATATGATAGAAATGACAATAAAACCTACTTGACCTGACTTGACTTAATATTGAAATTAGACCAGCTTCTTCCGCTCAAGTCTTTAGAGTTATTATCCAAGGAAGCTAATTCCAGGTCTGCAGGGGAGGATTCCTTCTACCTCATAGTGCTGTCAATACCACCAATAATTAGCGAGGGACGAGGAGCAGGCCGTCTCTGTCAGACCTCCCAGTAGGGCGACTGGGGGTGGGGGGAATTCCACCATGTTTTACCCAATAGGTTGGGTCTGAGTCAGGGGTGAGTAAGTGGTCCCCTGCGGGAGTTTAGAAGAAGGGCCTCTCTCCAACTGCCTCTCTATCGCTCTCTCTCTTTCTCCTTAAAGTCCACTTCTCAGGAGCCTACACTCATAGCCAGCATGAGCCAGCACTCTTAATTTAGATGCTGATTCAGGATCAGCCCTATAAGCCAATCTCCATCGGCTGAGGGGGACTTTAATTAGTGAATCATGTTGTGAGTGCTGTGTGATCTCCCACGGATTTATTGATTCTGAAGTGGCTAAGGACTCAACAAATACACTTTAAAAAGCTACTCACACTAACACTAAGCAGCACTGAGGCAGAAACAAAAGCTTACTCACGATTGTTAAGTGGAAAAAAAAATGATCGTACAGATATAAATAACAAACCGAACTCTTAAATTAGACAGAAGTGTTCCAGACATCCAAAGAAATGTGTCATTACTCTTCCGTCAGCTCTGAACAAGCACAAAAATGATCAAATATGGCATCAAGGCAGATGACTTCGTAGTTACGAAAGAAGAATTGTTCCACAGCACGTCTCAGTCTCATGGGGAATATCCCAGGGCCACGCAGGGGGCCAGACTCAGAGAGCAAAGTCTTCTCTGACGGAAATAAAGGTCCAGCCTAGCTCTGGCTTCCAAATACCAAAGCCCTGTGTCATTCCTGCCCTTACAAGCTGACTGCATGCCAACACTTTCAAACAATAGCAAGGAACGGATGCCGCTTGCCAAGACTCTTGCCTTGGCTCTCCAATCTATCTCTCTCTCTCTCTCTCTCTCTCTCTCTCTCTCTCTCTCTCTCTCTCTCTCTCTCTCTTTCTCCCTGCGCTCCCCTCCATAATAAAACCTTAATCTTTCAACTTTCTCCTGACTCAGCAATGCTGTGCCTCCATGGCTCCGGTTCCACTTGCCCAGCTCCAAACACACACACATACTCACTCTTCTCTCCCAAAGCACTCGTCTCAGCGCTCCTGAAGAAAAGACTAGTACAAAAGTCATAGCACACAGCAGTCTAAGCTCCAGCTATAAACTGGTGTTAAAGGGCTGAAGGAGAATCCGTCTAACATCTCTTTCCATTCTGCCTTTTCCGACTAGTGTCTTCTATAATACCCTGCTTTTACAACCAGTACATTTTAAGAACACTTGCGGACGTTCACAAACCCCCAAATACACAAGTGCTGAATACACACAAAACACACATATAGACCCCCAACTGAGTCATAACAAAAGGAGTTAAAATAGAAGAGTTCTGAGCTCTCTTCCTTGACTCTTTTCACTCTCCTTGGCCTCCCAACTCTACAAGTTTCTCCACAGCTGGAGTGTTCAGCACAGCCAACTCAGAGTATTCACACAGCACGACATACACTGTTCTCACACACATATGACATATACACACACACACACACACACACACACACTCACCAGGTAGTTCATTTTCAGCCCCACTTTGTGAGTCGCTGGGACTCCAGACGGCTCTCAACTGCCCTGAGATTTGGGGCAAAAAAAAAAAAAAAAAAGAAAAAGGAAAAAAATCCCTCAGGCCGAACACCTCCAGTCCCAAACTTCCACTCGTTGTCTATGTCAGATGAAAAAGTCACAAAGTCCTGGCAGACAAGAGCACATAGTCCTATTCCGTGATCTCACAGGACAGGAATGAGTCTGTCCCATACACCTATCTCCCTCTCTCCCTCTCTCTCTCTCCCTCTCCCTCTTTCTGTCTGTCCTTTGCTCCTTCTCCGGCTCCCTCTCTCTCTCCCTCTCTCTCTGTCTGTCTCTCTCTCTCCCTCTCCCTGGCTCTCAGGCTGAAAGAGGACGGCCAGTGTGCGCTGTAACCCGACACCCTCCCAGTTCCTGCTCAACACTGGCATTCCCTCTCCTGCATTTCGATTGGTTCAGGCCGCTCTTCTTATGTTAATGCAACTCCCCCCTTCATCTTTTGCCTGTAAGGAATGTTTAAGGAGCTTCTATGCAGACCTGCGAGGGAAAAAGACATTAGTTTTTCTTCCCACTTGTAAACACACACACACACACACACACACACACACACACACACACACACCTCCCCCACTACTACTGTGTCCACATCTTTTCCTTTAGTCTCCCAAAATTCCTTTTTTTCTCTCCTGTCTGGCCTTTCTTGCTGCCCCCCTTTTCCACTGCTCGTCTGCCTTATAAAACTTCCACGGCCGACAAAGAGAGCATATCAGTTCTAATAACCAAATAAACTGACGTCAACTCTAACAAAACAAATAAATAAATAAAAGCACACAATAAGGAGCACAGTTCCAGCGGCTGTTCTAGGACAGGTCAAGTTCTAATTCAATGGCAATGAGGATTTTATATAGATGTATGCACTAAACGAATAAGTAATAAGTAATTAGACGGTGCTGATTTTGTTGTCCTCCAGCATGTTGGATTTCAAATGAAACAACAACTACTGTTTAAAGATCACCTGTAAGTAGCTTTTGTCAATTTTGGTTGTCATTGTGTTTAATGTGGAATTTAGTCAAACATAAAACTTGAACTTTATTTGAACTTAAAAAAAAGTCTTTTATGCGAAAAAGATTCAAGATAGAGTCCAAAAACAAGTGTCAATACAGTGGGGTGAATGTCTCTGTCAGATGTTGAGGAATCTCTATACACATTGTCTCACATTGTCTCAAAAAGACAAATATCCATGCATGACATCACTGTCAACTCTCACACAAGGGAGGGAGCTGGTCAGGAGGTCAAGCTGGGTCCACCTCATTCAGAATCAATACTGAAAGCAGGAAAAGCCAAATACTTTCCAATGGAGACATACTGTGTATCCAGTCTCTCAGAGAGAGACAGAGAGAGAGAGAGAAAGAGAGGGAGAGAGAGAGGGAGAGAGAAAGAGAGAGAGAGAGAGACAGAGAGAGAGAGACAGACAGACAGAAAGAGAGAAATAGAGGGAGAGAGAGACAAAAGAAACAGACAGAGAGAGACAGACAGACAGACAGACAGAGAAAGAGAGAAGGAGAGAGAGAGACAGAGAGAGAGACAGACAGATAGATAAGAAAGAGAGAAATAGAAAGAGACAGACAGAGAGAGAAAGAGAGCGAGAGAGAGAAAGATAGACAGAGACGGACAGACAGACAGACAGAGAAAGAGAGAAATAGAGGGAGAGAGAGAAAGAGACAGAGAGGGGGAGAGAGAGAAAGAAAGAGAGGGAGAGAGAGAGAAAGAGAGAAAGAAAGACAGACAGACAAAGAGAGAAATTGATGGAGAAAGAGAAAGAGAAAGAATGACAGACAGACAGAGAAAGAGAGAAATAGAGAGAGACTGAGAGAGAGAGAGAGAGAGAGAGAGAGAGAGGGAGAGAGAGAGATAGATGTTTGTCACTTCCACGCCATCATCCCAGTGAGTCCAGTGAGGTCAGAGGTGAGAGCTCTGAGGGATTACACAGGGCCACCGTAGACTCACTTCAGTCAAACTGATCTGAAATCAGCGTTGGCACATTTCTATTACATTTCTATTCACTTTGCTTCTTTAGCTAGCAAAAGTATGTGACATAGTTAAAACAACAGTGGGAGCCTAGAGCAAACCTAAATAAGCAAACTACCAACATCCAAAGCAGTTTTGACCCATTAGTTACATTTGGGGTGGTAAGGGAAGCAACTTTGTAAATCTAACTTGTGCAACTACTATCGCTTTAACATTTCAGATTTAAGAATCGATCTATAAGAAGGTAGTTTTTAATCAGCAAATGCAGAAACTGCCAATTGGCAAGTGATGTGGTTCAACTGGAATTGAAGGGTCATGAATTAAAGAGCATGGCTGATAGCACACCAAAAAGCTTCCACTGCCGATTTAATACGCTCTGGGACTTCACAGCCCTTATCTTTACATAGCGGCTGCCTCAGTAGGCCAAGGGATGCTGTTACTCATCTCCATGGCAATTGAGCTGCACTTCATCTCACGCTACGGCACAGTTACTAGGAGAGATTTTGATGCACGCATATGCAGAGACACACACTTATGCACACGTTTTCTCCTGGGATGGTGATAGGCCCTTGCTTTCTCTGTGTCTGTCAGAGAGCTAAGCCGAAGTGCAATCAGAGCTGTTGCTTAGTAGTGCTTGAGTGTGTGTGTGTGTTTGTGTGTGTGTGTGTGTGTGTGTGTGTGTGTGTGTGTGTTTGTGTGTGTGTGTGTGTGTATG
>JBBIGA010094716.1:0-11160 GCA_037576975.1 Alestes dentex | reverse complement strand
TCTATCTATCTATCTATCTATCTATCTATCTATCTATCTATCTATCTATATATCTATCTATCTATCTATCTATCTATATATCTCTGTATGCATGTATGTATCTATCTAAGCTCTTCTCATTTAAATAAAATATATATTTTCTCATATTATGCATATCATTTGCCTTCTCATCATTATCTGTACTAAACTGTCTGTATAAACTGTGTAAGCTTCAAGGCAGCATAATTCATCAGAACACCCATGCTTTTGTATGCACATTGTCTTAAACTGCACCTTATAGATGGACTTAGTTCTATCATTGTTTCTGCTGAAGCATTTTTTCCCTCAGCATATTAGGTCATGTTTTTGTTTGTCGTGACCATTACTGCACATGAACAGTGCAAAAACAGTTATTAAACAAAAGAGACGTTAAAAAAATACTTCTACAGCAAAAAATGTGTGCGATTAATTTAGATGAATTAATCAGAGAGCTTGTAATTGATTAGATTAATTGTTTTAATCATGGGACACCCCTAATAATAATATATTATAATATATGGTATAACTATATAAGTATATAGTATATAATCATATAATGATATAGTGTCATTATAATCAGATAGTATGATTTAGGGCAGCTGGTGGCCTAGTGGTTAGGGACTAGCACCTGCAATCAGAAGACTGTTGGTTTGAATCCCAACACTGCTAGTGTTATCACTGAGGTACCCTTGAGCAAGGTACAGTCGCCGCACACTGCTCCCAGGGGCGCCCCTCCTTGGTGGCAGCCCACTGCCTCAGTTGTTGAATGGGTTAAACACAGAGAAAGAATTTCACATGGTTCACACTGTGTGCTGTGGTGAGTTCACGCGTGACTGTAAGGGGCCACTTCACTTTACTTTATCGAGTATGATTGTTAAATATTTTGTAGAGATATATTTTTTGTAGAGATGTCGCCATCTAGCGGTGAAACTGTAGACCACAAGTTTTCTCCGATTCTAATTAACTGTCGCTGTGTAAAAAAAAAAAAAAAATCAGATTAGGACTCCCTGGTTTACACTCTATTTGGAAACTTCCCAAACTATCATGCATACACCACAAAACAGTTTTTAGCTTCATTTAAACCAGTCTATGCCACTGTACCGCATAACTCTCACACTGTTTTTCTGACCGCTACTCATGCCATGTCAGCAGAGGGTGCCATTGGTTAAACAGTGCATGGCAGTTAATCCTTGAAGGAATCGTTATATGCTAGTCGTGTACAGTCTTGTTATGTTGTGTGGTAGTATGTGTTTTTAAATGGTAGTATGTGTTTTTATGTTGTATGTGTAGTACATGATTTTGTAGTGCACTCATAATGGAATGGGCATACTTACCCTTGATCTATAGATTTATAGAGTGTGGAGCCTATGGACACAATTGTCCTACAAAAATACTCTCATCTGGATATTTCTGTCAACATGATTTGACATTACAGAGCTCTGTTTAACATCTGCATGGGATTTTGACCATTTTCTCATACATCCTAACTTCAGCTACTGAAAAGGAGCCTTCATCTAACATCAGCCTGATCTCAAAGTGAGCTCTTAAAATGCTTTCTTTTCTCTCACTGCTGTGATTTGTCTCAGATAATCAGATCTTGAGATAAACTTAAGTTCCAGACAAACACTTAGTTGGTTTATATATATGAAATATATGAAATTTGTGATCAAATTCACTTCAAAGTACTTTGAGATCCAAAAATTGTTAAAGAGAAGAAAACGGAGAAACCGATGAGAACTGCTGAAGCTGTTTAGGAGAAACAAGTACGACTTCAATAATCTCCAAATAAGAGGGTGATTTTTTTATGAAATGACAAAATACTGTTGTGAGCAGCAAAATCGGCCTCTGGCATAATGTACAATCACTGGCATATCATCACATCTCGTTAGTATTAAGCATATTAATATTTTGCATAATAATCTTCTGATATGTTGTACTGTTAAGATACATACCTTGGAACGTTAGAATTTGGTACAGAATTAGAGATTCATAAAAATAAAGGAATTTGTTGCTTTTTTAGCCGAGGTTTCTTTACCTGAACTTTATCAAATAGGACTTTAAGGCCAGCAAAAATGTCTTAAAAGTGAAAAAGGTTCAATATTAGCATAACTGACCACATAACTGACCACCAGTGTACAGGATGCTTCTGTCTCACATTACAAACTATACGATTCCACCCACAGGTGGGCTTCAATGGAACGGGGGTATTTGTAATATTTGTTAGAAAAATAAGTAAAGTTGATGCGAACACCCACATACAGTAACTGATCCAGCTGAATATTGTTTGAAACCTAAATACATAAATGATCATTGCAGCAAAGTAGAAATTTAAATTACAAATTAATTGTACCTTTTTGACTGCATGTTTTATTTACTATTTCTCATTTACTATTTATTTATTTAATTTGTCATAACATAATCTACCTGAAGATTACAAAAAAATCTATATACATTATATTATTTTTTCATACTTTATTATTTTATTGAAGTATGCTTGATTTGTTAAATAAACTACACTATCTAAAAGTCTATGGAGCAAAGTAGAAATGACCAGTGAAAAAAACATCCAACACTCAGAACAGCAAATATCAGCACTGCAAAATCAAAGAATACTTCTTGAAAAGGCCTTGTGAACTATGTCAGACGCTTTGAGGAAGATCTTTATCATCTTTTGTTGTAGTGAAACTGCAGCTCTAAGGCTATGTCCCTTTAGTTTCCGTTACTTGCTCCACGTCCTGGAACTGGTTCGAATCTAATACAGAAGTGTTATTTTTATTGTGCTGAAATTGCATTGTTTGTCATAATTCAGGAACAGCACAATCCTATGAAGGCTTATTACATAATGCTCAGGGTGTGAGCTCTGATAGATGCAAACATTGCAGATCGTGATACTGTACTTCCTTCCATTATCCCTGGGAGAACCCGCTGAGTTCATCCACACCACAGGTTGATCTCTAACCGTTTTTGTTGGGTTTTTTTTTAGGTGGTCTGAAATATTTCCATCCCTCCACTCTTTCTATGTACTGAATAATGACGTACTCTCATCAAGAACTAAGTACTGGACCATCAAGAGGTCTTAGTCTTATACCAAAGCAGGGGTCTTTGACCTTTTGAAGATGAGTCCACTGAAAAGTCCACTAGGGAAGTAAAAATGGTTCATTTTTGGGCAACACCCTAAAGAAAACTTTTGACGCCTTTATTAAAAAACTGTTGACCAGTGTTTTCCAAATCTGGCTCTGGAGGCCCCCTGTCCTGCATATTTTATTTTTTGCTGCTCTGACACACCCAAGTTCATGAAAGGAAGGACTGTTCATTAGTCGATCAGGTATGTTAGAGTATGTGCTAGCTTGCCCAAGTACAAAGATGTTAAATTATCTGCCCACTTTTCAAGGTGAAAGCAAACCATTTGAATTTTGTAATTTAAAATTCTGAAATATGGAATTTATAGACAAAATGAATTAACATAGACCAAACCATGGGAGAGGAACAAAGAAGAACATGCCATAGCTCTTTGTAATGACATGGCAGATTTGTTTGTCTTAGGGAAAATAAGCTATTATGAATGAGTGTCTAACATTTAATCTATTCTTTAATACAGGCATGTACTGGCTGCTGAATTCTGATTGGCTATTTGTGGCCATGTTGTTGAGCAAGCCATGTGAAGCAATTGTAGCCAAGTGTAAACATACCAAATTTGAACATTTTGGCTAAAGCCATTCTAAAGATATTGAAAGGTGTCACTGGCAGTGCCCCTGATAGAAGAAATTTCACAATTTTGTTTTGCGCATCCAAGGAACTTGGTAGTGGTGCAGGATGTGACGTTTTGTGAAATGTAAACCTTCAGATCACAAGATATTGTCACAGACATGTGACAGTATTTTAAAATGTTTCAGTTGCTGCAGCCTCTATGGACCAAATCTCCCAAAATCTGTCAAATTGTTGAGCAAAGTGGCTTCTTATGTGGTTTCTGGCACTATTTCACATATTGTTGTGTATGAAAATGGACAAAAGTGCAGGCTAAATTCAAATCTCAAAATGCTAGCTACTACTGTTTTAGCTAGCTAAATTAATCTGTTAGCTCCAGTGCAAATACCAATGAAGCAAACCTCACACACTAAACACATTTTGTCTGACTGCATTTTCCGAAAGGGGAAAATAAACTGCCCTTTTTACACCAAACTACTTCTTTGACATTGCCATAACAACTGAGTCAGCTTTGGTTTGGCTGCTCTGGTCTGTATTTCCTCCTGTTGCCATGCTCATATGTGTTTATCTTGTTTAAAACAAGGCTGACATGAGTGATGAGGGTGTGAGACAGAAAGAGGATTATTATCAAAATGGGTTTGGCTAGAAAACAAGCAGCGTGTTCATGCAACAACATGTAGCCACAATGTCAGGGGCTGCACGATATGTCATCTGTTAATTGCAGAAGGTATCACAGAAAGATACCATATCCAAATGAGCTTCGAACCGAACAATCACAGAGTGACCGATCTCTTCTTAAGGTGAGTGTTCTGAGGCATTTCAGTAAAATTATTTTGGTCGATATTTAACCATTAAAGGCACTCATTCGCCATGGTGTTTTTAAAGAGTACATTATTTAACTTTTCTTCTTCTGTTTCAGTTTTTTTTCCGCCATCACATTTGTATATCAAAAATACAATTCATAATGAATTAAAAATGTTTAATATATGGCCATTCTCCAACTTCTGTTTAATCCTTAGAATTAAGCATACATATATGTAAATGATCTCTTTTCAATGAGATCAAGGAATGAAACAGGTCTTAGAACTTCAGCATGAATGGGTGGAGCTAACCTCCAAGGAGACACATTTATCTAAATGTGTTGGTTTTGCTACACCACAGAAACTATGATTTTGCAGCTGAGTTTCCATATTTGGACTGTACGGATGAATGAGTGAATGTTTATTCAGAAACAATATTTAGAGAATTCAAGCTTTTTTTAATAGCAGACAAGTGATGATTTGATCACTTTAATAGACTGAAAGACACTCCATTCACAATTTGTAGAAGAATAATTGCAATACTAATATTCTGTCCATATCATGCTGTTCTCTGTGTTGAAATGTGTCAAACGGACCAATAGAAATGGTCCAAAATGACTAAGAGTTAAATCTTTTATTACTTAAAAGTAGAAGTAAAGTGGCCCCTTATAGTCACGTGTGAACACACCGCAGCACAGCACACAGTGTGAACAATGTGAAATTCTTTCTCTGCATTTAACCCATTCACCAAGTGAAGCAGGGGGCTGCCACCAACGAGGGGCCCCCGGGGATCAGTATGTTGGGATGGTACCTTGCTCAAGGGTACCTCTGTGATGACACTAGCAGTGTTGGGAACCTGCGTTAAAAGTTAAGGATGTTTTTTTAACTTGTTGGAAATATGAAGTTTTGATCTGTCGTCAAAATACTAGCTCATTAAATTCCTCGGCTGGACCATAGATCCGTGGTCATGTTGGGGCAAACGCCCTCAACCGAACTCCATCTTCAGCTTTTGTGATGAGATAAAAACAGACCTGTCGGAAAAGATTTAAAGCACAGACTAAACTCTGGTCACGATGAATGCTATAACTGTTTTTAGCTATGTGCTGTACTATTGTTCATTTTTTATAGATAAGGGTATATTAAACAGCCAGAAACGTAATTAATTTAAACTCAGTCAGACTTTAAGCAAGTGTGCAGCTGTTAATTCATGCCAATTAAGCTTTCATTAGCTTTCAATATAAGGCTCATGGCTCCAGCACAGTACTAAAATTGACTCCTTCTGATGAGGGGAAAAATGTACAAACTATTCCTGTAATCTAAGCAGGCTGTGCTACTTTGTTAACTGACGGTTATTTCTGTTTATGCTTTTGGGAAATTGGAGCTCAGATGAAGCCAAAATAATGCGTAATCACTGAGAGGCTTATGGAAGTGGGAGTGCCACATACCTGTACAGAAAGTGCTGGGAGGCGCATGTGAGTATTTGTGCGATTGTGTGAAGGGCGAGGAAGGTTCCGAATTAAATAAAGAGGGTGTGTGTTTGTGTCTTCATTATTAAAGTGCTGGAGGGTGTATTTTGCCCACGCACAGGGTTGATGTGGTAGCTGATGTGGTAGCCGGTGTGTGTGTGTGTGTGTGTGTGTGTGAGAGAGTGTGAGATATGCTATGAGTTTGCGCAGTGTCACTGGACAGTTCAGCATGTTTGCAGGAGACTGATTTAAAGAGTCACTAGTAAAAAAGAAATGCTCATTAACAGTGTTTACTACTATTCACTACTACAGTATTCACTACTGTTGAGGCACAGAGCCTCCATCTTGGATTTTAAGGTCAGGGTTGGCACGGCTCCTTTCCCGAGTCAGAAATTCCAGCTTCCCGGTTCAAATGGTACTATGAAGGCTCTCTTGTGATTGATTCGAGAGACAGTACAAATTTACCGAAATTTGGCTTTAGGTCTCGCTGTTACATAGTGGAATGCTGACAAGATCATTCAAAATAAATCTTACACAGTAATTTTCCTGCAGCATACACAGGCATTCAAATGCATTGCATCACTTTTTTTTTAAATTTAGAACGAAGTTTCTGTTTTAAATACCATAAATACAAGTACAACGGGCAACGAGATTTGCACATCCATTTCTGCAATAGTTTGGTTACGAACACTAGACTTGCAGTTTGGTGGCGCTCTTTCAACACTGTCTTTATCAGTTATGAAATAGATTGCTCTGTACAGTGGCTGACACCACTCCTTCATTTCAACACACCAAGTGGAGAAAGTCTAAGACAAATCCCAATGGGGGCTGATTGTGCTTTATGCATAGTGGATCGTTTTTTCAACAACTAGCAGGTAGGTTAATAATACGGATAAAAAATCAGATGTAGTATATAATGAATCTAATAGTGGACTAAGCAGGTCATTGTGCACTTATTATTGTTCTATGAGCTGCTATGCACCTGACATGCATGTCTTAGGACTCTGGGAGTCTATTTCATGTCTGGAGTCCAAATGTTCCTCTTTAGTTTAGCACTAGAGCTATGAGGTAAACATTGGTAACTAGTAGCAGTTCTAGCCTTTGTGGTGCCCTGGGTGAGCACTTGCTTTGGCACCCACCCCAATAACCTCCCCCAATTCCATCACCCCCCACTGCGCTTTTTCAGAACACCAATGCCGCCCCTGACAAGATGCTCACAGGACATTTAGCACCACAGGAGAAGGAGTACTGCTTTATGAATATTTTTTGTGATGAAGAATCTCACCCAGGATCAGTCCTCTTTATGACTGCTTTGATAGTACCAGTTGTAGTTGCTGAAATTTCTATAGCTCACAGTTAGCCTTGAGGTGTCCTATACCTCCTTAATGAAGAGCTGGATGTGCTTTGAGCATCTGAGGCAACCTCAGGCTCATACAAGGGGAGTCAAAAATTTCTTGAGCTAATACAGCTAACAGAGCAGGCCTTCATATTCTAATGAGGACACGGTGTGACTGCTGGATACATCCCAAACTGAATAATACGAGTCCAATCCTGCAAGCTGAGAAACATTTCACAGAGAGATAGGAATGAAATACAGCTACTCCAGGCCACTCAGATCATCCAGTTGAAGTCTTGCTAAACTAGTTGAGGATTTTGTCCAACAGAGCTGTCTTGTCTGTGTAGCAGACCGTGGCAAGTTCAGCAGTGAGCTGAGGGGGTGTGAGGACAGCAGGGGGAGCTTTGTCAAAGGCACACTTAGTATGTGAAGGAAGGTCAGGGGGAGAGGCCTTGTCCTTTGATCCTATTGGCTGAGAAAGCCTGGACTGACAGGCCCTGGGACATCCGGACATCCGAACAGCTCATTGAGGTGAACTTTAATATGCAATCATTCCAGGTACACCAAAAGGAACACCAGGAACCACACACTGACACATTCCTCTTGATTATGTTGTCCAAAAACAACCTGTTCAAAGTCATCGTCATTTAAATTTTCACAGTGTTGATTTTTGCGGTTCATTTTGGGTGGCCACATGGAACATTTTTCATCACGGCTAGACCAGACATTAAGTAAAGCTATGATTCCATGCAGTGTGTCCAGTTTTCTCAGAAAAGCAAGGCACTTGAGTAAAGATTTGCAAAACCGTGAAGCACTCCTGGGCAAATGTGCTGAAAAAAAGATATTTTTTGCATCCTGATAGGTACAGTACAGTTTTTGAGGAGAAACATTAGTTTATTCATTCAGGGAATTACATACTGAACAGTGATGGAAATTACATGTCCTGTATAAGTACTACCACAGCAGGCTACATACAGTCTTGTGTAGAATTAACTCCTAAGTGGCCATTTATTATGTATTTTTTCAACCGTAGCAAAAATAGTTCAATATGTTTTGCCGTTCTGGCTAACTCTGATTCTGATGATGGTAGTATTTTGACACATGGACAAAATACTGTTTGATCAGAGGACCTGTATAAGTGCTGAGAGTGTGTTCCAAGAACAGCTCTTGGCACAACATCAGAGAAGCACACGGACTTTAGTAATAAAGGGACAGGAACGTGCAAAGACCTTTAAGGGGGCAGGTGCTCAAATGAAATTGAGAGTGTTACATTTGTCAACCCTGGGGTGGGGCATGAAATATTTTGTTGGCGAGAGAAAAGGGGGTTGATGCCAAAAAAAATGACGAAAAACACCAGCCGTGTCTCAATACAGAGTGCGTCAAGTACAGACTACCATTTTTGGAATATTGAACCCAGCAAGTTCAGCATGGGAAGGGAGAAATGCTGTCACTGCATTCTGAACAGCAGCGGTTTCGCTGACATAACAGTTCAAGTCCGTGCATTTTCACCTAATTTATATTTACAATAATATAACCAATAATAAACCAAACTGCCTGTGTTCATTTTCATTACAAATATAAAGTACTCTGCAAAAGCTTTGTAAATTGTTTTGCTCAGTGCATGATAAGGTGTCTTTCTGCTAGCAAAGTTAATATCAGAATGAATGCAAACAAACAAGAAAAGCATAAAAAGCATAAAGATTTGTTTTGTTTGTAAAAAAAAGTCATTCCATGTGCAGCTCCTGATTTAATTTAATGAAGGACTGACAGAGTCAAACCAGGTTTTCTGATGGAATCTACAACTAATACTGTGCTTCCAGATGGAACACACTGATATACTTACATAAAATCACTATTTACTGCATAATGTTATTGGCATTAATTCTTTTTGGAAAAAAAAACCCACTCACCGACCATCTAAACAGTGTTTGAATGTTATTTTCACAGGTGCCTTTTGCACAGAACTGTATATTAATTAAAATGCTTTTAAAAATGATATGTTCATGATGTGTGGGAATAATTGTAGGAGGTGGTAGTGAGGAGGGCAAAGAAATGAGGTAAAACATTTAGCAAATGTGCAGAGTGAGTCGGGTGGTGGTGCCTTAAAACTTGCAGTGAGGTCATTGCTCTGCTGTCATCGCTGCTACCTTGAGTGAAATACATTCTGGGAAACTTGAGCCCACGCGAGCCCTCTCCTTGTTTTTCCACGTCCATGAACACGCAAGAGCATATAATGAGAAACATCCTTTGATGACGGAGGAGATGGAGCAAAATATGGGGATGGAAAACATGGGGACAAATAGTACAAGGAGTTTATTTTAAAGGGCACTTCCATCTATTTAAAAGACACAGAACAAAAATATATTTTAGAATAGTTTGCAATGCCCTCTTGGTCACAGTGGTGCAGATAAGAACCAGACATCTAAAGACGTCTGTGTCTGAAGGCTCCCTCGCAGAAAGTGATTACAGGAAGTGGCTATGAACATGTTTCCTGATACCTGAGACACCGTTTTATAAAAGTTCTGAGAAACCATATCATCATTACACACCTGCTTTACACACAAAAATTCAGAAGAAAGAAAGAAATTCACTGGCCAGGTTGGATAGTAAATAAAAGGGCTACATATTTTGATGTCAAAATTAGGACTCACGATTCCTATCACCAGAACTGTACTGAGTCCATGCTGAATGGCTTTATGACTTCATGATGCTGAAAATTATACAGTAATTTTGGAAATTCATTGGAATTCCTCTTTAAGCGTAACCAGCAAGAACAATTTGAGTATTTCACTGGATGGAATAGCATAATTCCATGAAGATTTTGGTAAAGATTTTCACTAAATCAGTAGAGGTTGATAAGGAATATACACTATTTGGACAAAAGTATTGAGACACACCTGTTTTTTAGGCTTTGGGCTAGGCCCCTTACACTGAAGGGCAATCTTAATGCTTCAGCAGACCAAGACATTTTGGACAACGCCATGCTTCCAACTTTGTGGACACAGTATGGGGAAGAACCTTTTCTATACCAGCATGGACCCCAGTTCAAAAAGCAAGGTCTGTAAAGACATGGTGGGATGGAAGGACTGGTTTGGCCCGAACAGAGCCCTGACTTCAAGCCCATCCACAGTGTTGGGGAGTAACGGAATACTTGTACCGGCGTTACGTATTTAGAATATAAATTATGAGTAACCGTATTCCGTTACCGTTACCGTTTAAATAGGTGATAATCAGAATACAGTTACTTTGTTGAAATTGGATTACACGGCGGTATTTTCCTGTTTCATATGTTAGGCTATCCTCTCTCTAATTTCGGTAATTCCACGCACTGCCGGAAACCCAAACAAAACACGCAATAAGAGCCTCTAATATACGAGTCCTGTTAATGTTGGTGTGTGTAGGAACCAGAGATGGGGACTCGAGACTGAGACTCGGACTCGAGTCGCACAAACAAAGACTTGCGACTTGACTTTAGACATGCCCTCAACGACTTGAGACTTGACTTGGACTTGGGCGTTGTGACTCGCGAGTCATAACTCGTAAACAATGTTCATTTCATGGAATTATTTATTTATATCGCGCACTCTTTCCAATGACCCCTCGTTTGCCGTAATAACCCCCGAAAAACGCTCACCTCACCCCGGTGTCCCATTACTTTTGTCCGAGGTGAACGGTTTTCAGCTAATAACGGTTTTCGAGGGGTCGTTGGGCCCTATCCAACTGTGAAGTTTCACATTTAGAGTGCGAGACATATTTTACATATTTAACATTTAGATTTAAGATCATTTAAGGCAAATCCTCCATGTTGGTGAGGGGAAATCACAGCACGCAGTCC
>JBBIGA010094694.1:0-11161 GCA_037576975.1 Alestes dentex | reverse complement strand
GAGATCTCCTCTCTTTTCTTCCACACACACACACACACACACACACACACACACACACACACACACACACACACCTCCTGAGTATATATAAACCCTTCCAGCATATTAAAGTCAAACCTCACTGATGTGCATAATTTCATTACTACATAGGTTTTCTATAGAGACAAAGTAAACATTATCTCTATAAACTCCATTAGTTCCAGTTTAATGCACTTTTTGCCAAAAAACACTAATTTAAATAAATAAAAAAACTTCCAAATAATAAAACGTCATCATCATAAAAAAAAAAAACTTCATCCTCATGAAAAAAAAAACGAAACAGAGGGGCACATAGGTGTAAGGCTTTTGCACATCAATGTCTAAAGAAATGTATGGGTGTTAAATAAGTAAATAGTCAGTGCTGCATTGTATAGCTTTTATATTCATGACTTCACTGACTCTCCCACACACAAATTTACCTCAAGCTGGCAAGTGTGTTCTTTCTTCAATCTCTCGATCTCTTCTGCATGTTCCAGACTGTTCTTTTCGATTGTTTCCTGTTCACAAAAACACAAAAAGCCATTCAGTTTTACACAGATGTAGTAAAACTGACAATTTATTAAATAAATAAAATAAGGATCAACAAAGAAACTTTAATGTTTCAGTCTGGGGTCTTGCAAAGAAAAAAGAAAGAGAAAAAAACAACACTGACATCAAGTGGTCAGACTGACTTCAGTGCATTTTACAGAGTACAGAAAACAGAAATGAGGAGTTCAGGAGGGACAATAACCCCTCTTGTAGGTTGTGAGAACACACACACACACACACACATACACATCTTACCCCAGCCTCTTTGAGCCTACGTTCGAACCAGCCTTTGGTGCCCTCCATAGACTGCACCTGGGCTTGGAGCTGTTCCACACTCTGCTGCAGACCCTCCAGCTCTTTGGTACGTGCCTAGCGTGCACAGTAACATGTGAGACTCTCACACACACACACAAATACTTTGTTTTTATTTCCTCACTCATTTCTCTTTGTCTCCTTTCTCTTAGTCACATAAAAATCAAGGCTAAACTCAGTCTATGTGCTCCACTCCACACCCTGCTGTTACTCCATATATTACGCCATTTACCTGTCTACCAATCACCCACCGCCCCTACCTTTTCATCTCGTAGTTGGGCGCGGATCTCTTCCTCTGTGCGATTTTTCTCCTCGTGGAGGCCACGGAGCTCTTTCTCATATCTCGCCCGTACACTCAGCACCTCCTTCTCGTGCTGGAGACGGAGGTCACTCAGCTCCTCCTTGTGTCGGGATTTCTCCTGCGCCATCTCAATGGCCAATTCATCTAGCATGCCCTTGCGCTTGTCCGCAGTCTGTTTCAGGGAGGAAGAACAGTCAGGACGCATTGATGAATACTGTTCATTTGGGTTAGCATCAATTCTAAAAATGTGTGTAAGAGTGTACATATAAGAGTGTTCATTTTTTTCCTATAAAAAGATGATACAGGATATTAGATATGACTTCCACTTCCCTTCAAAAACCACCATTTGAAAGAGTGAAAGTATAAGAGATGCAGTTTTAATTATGGCCAATACTGTTCAACATTGTCTTTTAAGTGTTTTAAGTGTGGAGATTTAAATGGACTGAAAAAAATAGATGTGCTGTTCTTTTTGGGAAAGAAAAAGGCCTGTAGCGTAAGTTACAGAAAACAATCGTGACTGAATCACATTTGCATTATTAGGTCAGAAATAATTTCCCCAAATTGCCTGGACCAGTTCTAATGTTTGCAAAATCACAACAGCAGCAATTTCTGCTTGTCAGTTCAATTTTTAACAGAACTACAGGTTTTACTGTGGAAAACATACTGTCAGGCATTCTCTACAAGGTCTAAAAAAAATTAGCTCTAAACTACAGATTATCTAGATTATCTCTAGACACAGTTTATCTAGAACCAGACCAGTAACAGTACTGCAACAGGCAGGGGTTCTCCAGGACCAGGATTAATCGGAATGGTGCTCAAACTCAAAACCGAAAGCATTTTGATTCTAAATCACTCTAAAAAACTCTTTACTCCCACCATTTTGAATGAACATGTTTTATAGCTGTTCACAAGAAAAGCAAAAGGAAAAATTAAACAAATATATACACATGAATGAATGGAAATGCATTAGCCCCAATAGCACGGTTGTATCCCCTTATTTCCACCTCTGTAAAATGTAAACTTAAGAACCTGACTCATTTGGTCAGGAAGCAGCATGCTGCAAAATGTCATTTCTCTGGCTTATTACTTTAGTCACTTCTATTTTACTGCAGGCAGCATTAGAGAGAGCCATGAGATCACTACTCAAAACAATTCTGTTCCCCTGAAAATAAACTGATGGATGCAAGTATTTATTGGACAAGTTTTCATTCAGAACTGCTTCTTTCTATTCAAGCCTCAATTTGGAAAACATTTATTAGATTTGTCTGGAACCACAAAAAGACATTAGTCTGGCAGCCGGCAGCTACTCTGAGGCGCTCTCTTTCTTAAGATCACAAAAGGAAAAGTCTATCATTAACGGCTTTTGCAAAGAAGCTTCATTTTTATCTAAATGAAAATCTCCAGAAGACATGTGAGAAAGTCTTAATGCAGAGATAACACACACAATTTGGAATAAATTAGGAAGTGGCCAGTGAATTAGAAGAGTCATAACTACGATCATAAGTTCATTACACAGAATAAGAGAATGATGACGACAGAGAAATGTATGTGCTCATGCATTTGTGGGTAAAATACCTTTTTGGCTTCCTCTAGCTCTTGTTGCAGCTTGTCCTTCTCCAGGCCCAGTTCAGAAATCTGCTCCAACAGTCTACTGCTGGCTCGGTTTGCCTCCTAAATAACACAAAACAAACATAATGGCAGCACACTCTAAACACAGAGAGATGCAATTAGACAGTGACAGAAATGGTACCTCACAATACCTGCACATTGTTGTTGGGATTGAACTATTAGGGTTGAACTATTATGGCTTTGTTCACACTACAGGGTGGGATATTTAGATGTCAGTTTTGAGATTGTCAGTTGTAAGCGACCAAATCCGATTTGTATATGGAGACTGTGGTTGCATTTTCTGGCTTAACCACATTGGTAGCCATATTAATACCACACTGACTAGAGAGGGGCAGATAAGACTTAGTGACACAGTAGCGTTTTTGCAACTAGAGTACAGTTCCTTGACAAATACAACTATCAGAGGAATTATACATTTCAACTAGACTGCATTTCCGCAGAGAAAATGCAAAGTGTGCTTGCTCAAATGCAGAACACAGCATTAGCATTAGTGTTAGCATTAACATTAACATAGCATTAGTGTTAGCATTAACGTTAGCATTAGCATTGGCATAGCATTAGCCTGTGCGTGTGTGTGTGTGTGTCCCAATACTTTTGTCCGCATAGTTTTGTATGACTGCTCTGTCCCAATACTTTTGTTAAGTTTAAACAGGTGTGTCTGTGGGGACGTGGCCTGAGGTCTCATATGAAGTTTCATAAGGTTTGGTCACTGTATGGGGTCTGAAAGTCTCTTCTTCTGAAACTGCATTCATTTCAATGGGGTTAAAAATGAATGGAAGTGAATGGGGGGGGGGAGGCATGAGCGAAAGGAAAAGACGAATGCAGGTCATCACCAACCGCGTTTGTGTGTCGGGCAAGTTGGCCTGAGGTATTACATGAAGTTTGGTGGGTTTCAGACGAAGCGTGTCCGAGCAGGACTATCTGAAAGTTCAGGGTGCCAATACTTTTGCAGATCATTTTCGCCGGAAAACGGGAATAACGAACAAACGACAAGATGTAACAAAAAGCTGTGACCAAGCACGCTATTCCAGATCGAGCCCGATGTTTCAGAGTTGGAACGGTGTCTCTATTTCGAAAGCCCTGGGAGGAGTAGGGGGCCAAAAAACAGATGAAAGGAAGAAGAAGAACAAAACTTAAGAAGAACAATAGTGTGCTTGCTCTACAAGCACACTAATTACAGCATACAAGGGAAAAGTATGTGTATGTTCAAAGCTTCAACTGGAGGTGAAAGATATAAATATATAAATTATCCGACTGGTCAAAGTCACAGCAAATCTGAATTCAATTCGAAACCCCTTACAAATGTGGCTCAAATCGTTTGGAGAAAAATATTTAAATTTTTCTGTTTTGCTTACAAAAAAAAAAAAAACATTTAAAAATATTCCCAGAACCCAAAGTGGTTGTAGTCCCTTTTACCTTGAAGATCAGAAGGGGTCTACAAATTTTTAAATCTAACTCTAGAGACTACTGCAGCATCACTGTGGGATGCAAGCAGGCATGATGCCTAAATTTGATCTTTTTTCCCCAAAGGGCCCTATTAAACACTGCATCATTCCTTGTTGCTCTGACTAGTACGTAAGCAAAGCTATTTCTTTGGCAAAGGCAAAACATAATGACAGGCATGAAAAAGATTACAAGCATGCAAGTGATCGGAACTCGCGCACCGTAGACTCTTTACAACTCAACTCGATCCCACTGTTTTGCATGATGGATGGTGTGTAATGACCTGTAACTGGGAGTTGAGGTCATCTCTCTGTGCCAAGAAACTCTCCTGCTCAGTACGTCTCTGCTGTAACTCCACGTTTAAAGCCATGTTCTGATCCCTCAGAAGGTTCAGCTCCTGAGTCTTCACTGTCTGAATCTGTGAGACACAAAGACAGACAGACACACACACACACACACACACACACACACACACAGGATGAGGCAAAGCCATAAAACCACAGATATCATCTCTTTCTGCTCGCAGTTCAATGACCGTAACTGAAAGACTCCTGTAACAGCTCGAAAACAATTCTTCTTTAAAAAAAAAAAAGGTAAAAGAAAAAGTTCTGAAAAAGTTGGTCCTGCTGATACAGAACAGTTAAAGATACACTGCTAGAGGAGTTAGGAAGGGAAGCAAGAGTACATTTAAAGACAACAGAAGGAAAAAAAAAAAAAAAAACAAGGAACTGATACCTGAGAGATTTTAGCAGAGTAATATTATAGTCTAACGATGTTTAGACACAAACTTCAGTATATTACGAGGTCATCTTAAAAACAGAATGGTATTTTTACAGTAGCACAGCTCCTCCTGTATACTTTCAATTTATCAGCAGAACATATTTTTCCGAATAAAGCACTTCATGCGGTATGGAGGTGCAATTTGAAATGATGATGATGATGATGATGATGATGATGATAAGGAGGAGTATGATGGAAGCATATTATTATATTAGCATGTGAACCAGGATGTTCAGAACTGCATGACAAGGGTGATGTGTTCATCACTGTGCTGGAGAATTGGTGATAATGGATCAGAACTGTCACAATTACTTGTATCAACTTGCTTAAAGAAAATACTTATTAAACAATTTTTAATTAAAATATATTTTCTCAATTATCCTGCAATGAAGATGCAGAGATAAGTGGATACTGTTTTCTATGGACAGAGACAAGGGGACACATAAAATGTGGCATGTGGGGGTTTTTTTTGTTTTTGTTTTTTTTTTTAAGCAACCTTTCAGTCAGTAAAGCTGCCAAACATTTCTTGCAGCCAGATAACAGTTACTCTTCTTGGTGTAGGAATTCTTTCCACTGTTACTTGCAAAACAGAAGGTCTTGTTTGTATAGCATGTTTACTCTAGGGATGGAAAAGGCCATACCAGATTCTCAATCTGTCAAGTGTTCAGGGTTTTGATTTGTGTGTGTGTTTTGGATTGTAGTCTTGTAATATTCAATCAGTTTTCTTCTTCAGTTTCTTTACTGACTGTGGGACATGCAGGATTTGTTATTAAGTATCTTTCTTCCTTTCCTTCACATTTTCTGTGCCACGTTAGAGACCCACTTCATGCTTAACAACTGGTGCTTTTATTCTTTTTTCTCCAAACAATTTGTATTGTATCCCAACACGGCATTTTTTTCCAAAGAGCAACTGATTTCTTTCAGATTTTTTTTGTCTTCCAGATCTTGACATAATTTGACAGTTCTTATTAACGTCTATTTCTTCATTTGCGACAGTGAAAACTGCACATAAAAAGGATTTAAAAGGTAAGAGACAATTATCTATAGTTTCAGATCTTCAGGCACTTGGATTAACCCACATGTAGAGTACAACACTCACTTTAAAGGGTCACATTTATTATGCTGTGGAATTGTCTACACCTGACTTAGATTAAGGCCTGATCAATCCAATAAGGCCCAGAACAGAAAAAACAAATAGCACTAGCGGGTTGACTGAAAGGGTGCCCAAACCTCTAAACTCTTTTTATTTTAAGTTAAATTCATGCATTAAAACTTAAGTTGTTCAAACTCGTTTGATGAAACTTAACATGTAATTTGACCAGAGATGCCCAATTATTTTCAACTTAGAACAATTACTATTATAATTCATTTAATAACTTATGCTGCCAATAAGGCATCTGTGTCCTTTTTGTAAATAAATGTATTACATGCTCGTTAACATTTATTCATGTCCATTTTTAACGTTGGGCCTTCGTTTAAATGCAGTTCTACAGGGATTCCCCATTGCGATGCATGCATGGCGATGGATAGCTATGGACACTGGAACATGGATGGCTCAAGCTGATTTGTACCTGTTCTAGGGCGGCTAGGTTAGTCCTGAGGGCATCATTCTCACTCAGCACGCCCTCCACCTGCTCCTGACTGACCGCACTCTGACACTCTACCTGCAGCTCCACCAAACAGCAAACATACCGGCCGGGGGAGGAGAGAGAGAGTGAGAGAGAGAGAGAGAGAGAGAGAGAGAGAGAGAGAGAGAGAGAGAGAGAGAAAAAGAGAGAGAGAGAGAGAAAAAGAGAGAGAGAGAGGGCAGTCAGAGGATGACAGTTGAGCAGTTGAAAAGTTGGTAGGTGTCACATCACACGGAAATGAGGGAACAGAGACAAGAGGGTGAAATATGAGTGAAGGAAGAGAAGTACCGGGCAAGCAGGAAATAAAAGGAGGCGAAAAGAATAGATGCATCTCAGAACATGCATCAGGAACTGCACCAGTTTGAGGCACAGTACAGAATGAGATAAAGAAAGGAAAGAAATCACAGACAGGAGACTAAAAAAAAACCCACAGGCGGAATCAGAAAAAGCAAGTGGAACAGAGGTTGCAACATGAAACTCGAGGACAGCTTCTGAGGGACACGTTAAAGCACCAAAAGAAGATAAAGAAAAAAAAAAAGAGGGCGAAAGACATTTCCTGCTAATCTCTTTTCGCTGGCCATTAGGCAGGCCTTTAATTAAGATATGTGCCCTCAGTGAGGAAGACAGTGACACTGCTGGGGTGCAGACTGAGTACTTATGTAGACAGAGACACGGGGGCCCTCCCACAGGGCTAGAGCCGATGCCAATAAGCCCCGTGGCCCCGCTAATTCTTAATTATTCAGGTGATCTTTAGCATGCTCCTTTATTAAAGCCCAATTAAACATGCTGTTCTCCTGATAATTCAAAAAACTTCTTAGGTTTTTCTTTAGAGGGCTTAGTAAGAAAAAAAACTAAAAGGAGCACTACACGTATTCGCTATCAAAGAGTAAAAACAGTTGCGTCACCAGTTACTGTGCTGCACAAACCTTGCACTGATTTTCAACTGACAAGTCTCAGGACTCACTATTCGATGTATACACCACATTATCTGTTAAATATAAAATTAATATGTACTATAAAAGAAACAAGTTCTGTAATTAAGTGTGGGAGGAAAACTATGTAAAGGACTGCATACAAATATTAAGGGATTAAAACAATAAATATGAAAAACAAAGAATCTATCTGAAAACTTAAATGCCATAAAGATAAACAAAACTAAGGCACTGGAGTATTTCATTTCTTACCATTTTATCTTATTTACTGAATACAGAAGTCTAATTCGGGTTTATTTCACACTGTATTCAGCATCCCATCAATCTGATTTATTTAATAGTGAAAGGAATTTAAACAAGCACGCAGATGACAGGAGTCATAGTCTGCATTAGCATCTACACCGACCTCTAGTCGTTTCCACAGGTTTGCTCATTTGTGAACAGAACATTGGCAGGTACAGAGATAATCAGCCTGATCTCCAGGGCTATGATAATGAACATCTGTTTCTTTGCTGAGTTTATCCAGTCCTTTCTCTAGATCTTCAGATAGATACTGGGCAATTCACTCCACTGAGTGGGAAATGATCACGTTTCAGACTCTGTGGTTTACAATCCAGTTCTTTTGAGGTTCATTCTTAACAAATAAACAAATTTTGAACAAATAAATGAACAATAAACACATTCTATGTTATAGTTTGGTTTAACCAATTAGTGCTTCATTAGAATTTTTAGAGCCTATATTTTTAAGCACAATGTTCCTTGTTAAGAAATCTCATGCCAAATTTGCATTATGAGGTTCTATCTGCAGTCTAACAGTACAGATAAAACCAAGCAACATTCATGCTCTACCCATTTCCACAAGCTCAGCAATAAGTTCCTTTGTAGTTTGGCCATTAAAGCAGGGCAATGCGATTTTAGAGTTACTAACAATTCTTATCACCCAAAGTTGAAAGTGTAGTACAATTAATGAATCTCTTTATTCGAGACTAATGTAAAAAAATATTTGATCATTCTTTGGAATGCCGGCTATGATGAATTTAAATAAAGGTAGAGCTCTTTGAATTTAAAAAGTTCCTCCCGCCTTCCATCCTGGAAACTGCCATTTCCAAATATCATGGGATTTTAACTTTCTGTACCCAAAAGTGTCTCAAAAATTCAAGATATGAATGTTGGTTGCTATCCATAAGACTTGAGCTATTTGGAAAGTGGGCTCTTTGATTCTCAGAACTGAATGTAGATAAACCTAACCATTCAGAGCCAACGATTTGGTTCAACAGTTGTCACAGTGTGATAAACAATTCAGTGATATGAAACAAAAGGCCAAGGACAGCGAGGCTTTGCTGCACAGTTCCAGTGAACCTCTGAAAAGAATAGCATCACCAAATATGTCAATGTGGCTAAAAATAGAAAGAAGTAGATACCAATTAGCATCATTTATTTTGCAATGTTGTAGTGATTTTAACCCCTTTTGGTAGCATTTTTAAGAAAAGAGATGCAGGCTTGTGCCATTATTACACCACCTGAAAATGTGTTATGGAAAAAAGGTCAACAGAGAAGTCATTTCTACCTGATCCTTGAGTGCATGGAGAGCCAGCTCATGCTCTTTCTGCTTGCTCTGCAGTTGCTCCTTCAGCTCAGCAACATTCTGTGGCCCCACACACAAACACATGCACACACAAACACACAAACACAAACACACAGATATTGAGATTCAGTGGGCATTGGGCGTGACAGTGATTCAGTGGTGGGCAAAGGCCCATTAATCTGAACAGGGTGTTCCTGAGAGCCTGGCCCTCATACTGAAACCCTGAGTGCAGCGTTCAGCTTATCATTATACCACTGACCATCCATCCACTGCTCTTAAATCAGTACAAGGAGCTTCAACACCAGGCAATCAGCCCAAGGGAGGGGCCAGACAAATTAGGGAGAAAACTCACATTCCTAAATTGTAGAGCTTTGCACTGCTTGAAGAAAACTAAAAAGGAGTCAAAACATTTACTCAGTAAAAATGACTGAAGCTCTAATAATAGGAATTATGTATTTAAAATGGAATAGTAGATCAATCTTAAACTTAATCTGTCATGATACCAAACTTTATGTCAAACTTGAAAAGAAAAAAAATAATAATTATTTAATTTAATTATTGGGCATTATTTACCATTTAAAAGCACACCATGCCTGAAACACCCACAGACACCTTAGACACTACCGTGCAACAACTTTAAACAATACAGCGAATTATTATTTTGTTAAAAAAGTCATATGTATATTAGAGCCTTACATGTTATCAATATTGCAAAGACAAATGTCAAACAATATATCATGCAGACTTCTAGAGATTGGGAATGCTGCTAGCAGACTACTAACAGGTTACGCAGTATTTACCTGGTTGGCAGTCATCAAATCAGTCTGCAGTTTCTGCACTCGCAGGTTTATGGATTTCAGCTCCTCCTCTTTCCGTTGCTGAATCTCCTCTATTTTAGTCCTGGAGTAAAATACACCCGTATGCAAAGCGTTTCTCATAGATGCAATCTGACAAATACAAACCGCCTCCGCTCCAGGTGCTTATTCAAATGAGCACCAGTATATCTGAACAAAATGACTGAGCAATACGTTTGGGAGGGAAATATAACATATCCTCAAATTCATTTTTTTTTTTGTAACATTGCATAAACAAATGAAGTTATCTGTAAAGGCAAAGAGAGTTTGCTTATTCTCTCTTTCTCCCACCTGCTGTCATTGTAGAGAGCCTCCTTTTCACCCTGGAGCCGCAGAAAGCTGTAACAGGAGCACAAAGAGTTTGAAACTACCCACAAGTACATGAACAAAGACATAGTGCTCGTCATTCTCAGGTAATTTTAATCCAAACTGTTTTTTTCCCCCACATACTATAATCTATAATATAAAGAAACATTAACATAATTCATTAGAATTTATAATAAACTACAATATGAAATACAATATTATTCTAATTAATTTATGTATATGTATACACTCACACACACATACGTACAAACACACATATATATACACCTACATGAATGAATAGGTACGCACCAAAATTGTGCACCTCACCATGGACGCTGGAACGCTAGTTTTCTTTAACTATACTTTTGAACACTGTCAAATGGTGCTGAACGCGCAAACTGACTTTTAACCTGAATTAAATTACAGGTCGAGTCACCCACAGGGATTATTTGGCACCAAAAGTTTTACATCAACATTCTAATGTGATTGGTGTGTCTGCTTTCTCGCCACTAACTTGTCGAATCAAGGCAGGCAGGCTGACAGAGCTGCTCAGAGCGAGTTTGAGTTCAGCCTGTTTCTGTACTTTGTTTCTGTGGCTGTCAGGTGAGAAAAAGTGTCTCGCTCAGATCCGTGGAACGGAAAGGCAAGATTGTTTTAACAGCATCTCACTCAGATGGGGAGCCGAATCTCGACAGTAACCCTGCATCGCTCGGGCGGACCGGCGGAACCCTATTTTAAAACCTTATTATTATTTTTCTTTTTAAGGTTTTCCTTACCTGAGTGGTGGTAATTAGAGATCCAGTATGAAGTTACTCAAATTA
>JBBIGA010094683.1:0-11161 GCA_037576975.1 Alestes dentex | reverse complement strand
CTGGATGAAAGATGCAAGGGTCTGTCAGGAGTCCAGAAACTCACTGA
This sequence comes from Alestes dentex, assembly GCA_037576975.1. Classification (NCBI taxonomy): domain Eukaryota; kingdom Metazoa; phylum Chordata; class Actinopteri; order Characiformes; family Alestidae; genus Alestes; species Alestes dentex. The sequence goes on along the minus strand of JBBIGA010094683.1, from coordinate 11,114 downwards.
CCTTTTATACACACCCACTAATTACAAGCAGACAGATCACAGGTGAAGATGGTTACCTTTACTAGCCATTCAAACCCGTTTGTGTCAAGTTGTGTGCATGTTATCAGGCCAAATCACCAGGGTATGTAAACTTTGGATCAGGGTCATTTGGGAAGTTTGTGTTGTGATTATGATTTAAAAAGAGGAAACACAGTTGTTTGACAATAAATGGCTTCAGCCAACCACTAATCATGAGTGAAAGAAAAGTTTGTGTGTTATCATTCATATTCTCTGTAAAATGGTTAAGAAATCAAATTCTGCCAGGGTATGTAAACTTATAAGCACAACTGTATATGGTTAAGGGGACTCAGTATCTGTCCACTGTGGGCCAACATTGCTGGATGTTATACTGGAAAAGGCCTAAACTATCACATAAATGTCAACAATTGTCAACATGTCGTAAAGAGAGATACACAGATAAGCAGCACGGCTGTGTCTCAAATGACTGCCTTTTCCTTACATAGCACACTACGTAGGAATGAAAATACAGACTTCTGCACCAAAAGCGTTATAATATGTACCAGAAACACACTGGCGGTACAGCCATGTACGCAGAACTCCATAATGGACAAATTGTGCAATATATGGGGGCAAGTTCTGGAATTTTAATACTTGCATAGAGCACTATAGAGGAAGTAAGGAGCCATTTCTCATTCAAAGCACTTCCAGAAAAATGTATTGTTAACACCAAAGCTGTTGAAGAGGGAAAAAGCAGTATCAAAATACTATAATAATACTAAAAAATACAAATATGAGAGCTCACAGGAACTGAGGAGTGGAGAGAAAGGATCTGCCACCCAGGTCCATCGGGTATTTGAACATGAGGAAGAAGTACAGGTGTCCCACTAAATTTCCAATCAACTCGTTCACAATCCTGAGGGAGAAAAGAGTGATTATGAGAAAACTATGATCCCTCTTTTGACAAGTCAGTCAAACAAAATAAACAAGCTGCTTTTTTACAAAACCTAGATATACTAAATCTATTTTGTTGCTGACTTTGACGCATCTTACAAGTACACATCCTTAAATGTAAAAACGGGTGGACACTTAAACAGTCACATCCATCAGCCCTAGAGGATGCCAACCCACATGATCCCCTTGTTTCACTCCTCTGCAGTTCTAAAACACATGGTGTAGCCATGTCTGACACAGCACTAGGACTTCAAAGCAATAGTAACTGCAGTTTGTCAAGCAGGAAATGATAGTTTCCAAAGAGCATGCAGAGGCAGCATTACCGTATTCAGGCCTTCAGTTAACAAATCAGTCTGGCATTTGATTCTAAAACTGAAAAAGGATCTTACGAGCCACCAATGATGTAGTTGAATCCCAAGATGACCCAGGGGAGGTAGCATGCCTGCAAACAGATGAAAAGATGAATGAGTAGTGAAAAAGATGAATCAGTAGTGTAAAGATGTAAATCTAAATATGTGATGTTTAGATTTACAATACATGCATGCGCACACACACACAACTGAAAGACAGACTGGATCAGCAAAGGTGGAGTCCTACCTTGAATCTGGTACCAAACCAGAAGGACACAATCATGTCTCGATTAAGCTGGGCCCAGACATACAGGACAGACATGATCAGGGGGATCATAAGAAGCTAATAACAAAAACAAAAGTCAGAAAGAACCGTATTCACCAAAAAAAAAAAAAAAAAAAAAAAAAGGACACAGTCAAACAAAAACAGATACTGACATGTTTGTGTGTTTAGTATTAGCTGTATAAGAGAACATTTTTAAGAGCGTTTAAATGTTTTATGTACCGATAAAATCACTGCAGAAAGTAGCATTACTGTGTTCATGGTCTACAGAGATTCATATGAAGAGTTCTGACAAATTTAAAAGTATGTTACTCTGATCCAAAGCAGCTGACTGTTCCTACTGAAAGGGGCTCTGAAACATGATACATCCTCCACCATAACTCACTATCAGAAATCTATAAGGCCTTGCCCACACGGATGTTCAAATCTTAGAACTGAACGCCATACACTCTGAACGTCATTTTTGTTGCGTTTTATTGCTGCGCCTGACTTAGTTTCATGTATTTACCTGTGGAGGAAGCCATTATAAGATTTAAACATATATGTCTATACATTTTAGTATTACTATTATGGTTATTAATAATAGTATAATATAATAATAATAATAATAATAATAATAATAATAATAATAATAATAATAATACAATATATAACAATATTAATACATATAATAATTATTAGATATGATTCATTATTATAACAAAAAACAGATTTATATCCCACCATATATAATTACATATTGCCTATTTTTTTAGTGTAAACTCTAAATATACCCCAAAATATGCTCCCAAAACACTTTTTCATTTTAATCTCAGCTTAATACTTTACCCTTAAAAATGTAATGGTAAACCTGTATCCATACTGTATATTGTACACTGACAGCTGGTCTCCCACAGTGCTAGAATGTAAAATATTGATGTTACCCCTATATTTACTGTACTGTAATTCATGCAAGTGTGTTTTGTTTGGTATGTGCTGTTTTTTTGGTATAAGAAGGGCAAATACAGTAATCATTTAATTTAGAGTAATAAAAATACAGGGCTTTAAAAAAAAACCAAAAAAAAAAACCAGGAGAACACTCATAACTCGTGCAACTTCGCGGGGGAACACTGTATTCTTAATAATTATTCTTAATAATAATAATAATAATAATAATAATAATAATAATGATAATAATAATCATCATCATCATCATCATCATCAAAACACGCACCCCGCTGTGGGCTGCCCGTAGACCCAGAGATAGGCTCCGGGTACCTGCGGCCCTCGTAAGAATTAAGCGATCACAGAAAATGAATGACAATGAATGATTTTATAGAATCATTGGACATATTCGGTCCTCCAGAAAGTCAACCGAACGCCATGTAAATGCAGTTGCGGCGTTTTCTTTGCGTTCGTCAGGATTTCAGCAGAAATTGACGCCAAGAAGACGTTGCATGCCCAGTGCTGAACGCCCATGTGGACGCTTTGATTTGCTCCAATGAGCAGAAAACGGTCGGTGCTCAGTCCACGCTCACCTGACGCCACGAACGCCCGAAAAACGCCTGATTCAGACGTCTGTGTGGACGAGGCCTTACATGACTCAAATGTGGAACAGAGTAAAAATGTTCACAAATGGTTATAAAATAGCCTGGAATTTGGATTGAAGATTAAAGAGGATACTAACCTGCATATCCATCATCAGCCCTGTTATCTGAGTGATACTACTAAGGACAGTTGTGACCAAGTAAGGGCAAAAATCAATGAAGAAATTTCCATGCTAAAAGATTCATTCTTTTTAATATGTGGTACTAGTGGATGAGTTATTCCTGCTTTGATTCTAACCGCTATGAATGCCCTGTTGACTGCACTGCACACATTTAAAGTACATTAGGGTCCTGGTCAGAAGGATACAACAATACAAATCCAGTTGAACAGCAGCATGAACATGTAGTCTGCTGGTCTTCCATCAAAGGCCCCTAGATAGATAGATAGATAGATAGATGCTTTATTGTCATTGTGTCAGTACAACGAGATGACTAGCCCGCATTTGAGGCTAGCCCGCAGATGCATGGGATACAACTAAAATTATGTAAACACAGAGGTATAGATTGCCCAGAAAATAATATGCCAAGTGAGACATTTAAATATAGAATAGCTCAAACAAAAGTTTATAACTGGGGCTGACAAATCACAACATATTTGCACCAAAGATATAAAGTCAATACTGCAGACTCAATAGGAAAGTATGATCAGTAAAAGTGTCAGCAAATAATGAATAATAATAATAATAATAATAATAATAATAATAATAATAATAATAATAATAATAATAATAATAATAATAATAATAAACCCTTTAAACCATGTCTTTATGGACCTTGCTTTATGCATAGTGACATAGTCAGGGCCTTCCCCAAACTGCTGGCACAAAGTTGGAAGCACATAATAGACTAAAACGTCTTTGCATGCTGCAGTATTGACCTTAATCTTCACTCTAACTACTGCATCTAACCAAACCTGTGAAAAACCCCAGCCCATTATCCCTCCTCCATCAAACTTTGCTATTGCTGTTACGCATTTTGCTAGACAGCATTCCCTGTCATCTGGCAAACCCAGATTACCCTTCAAAAAGTGTCAAGACAGTCTTACCTGTCTCGAGCCTGGTGGAATACTGATAGAGGAAATAAAGATTGACCAGATATAAAAATCCTGTTCCAGGTCCAACTGGGAAATACAGCGTTGAAGTCACTGGTCTCCATATCTGTAGAAAGACAAGGAAGAATCATCTATGAAAAATGAAGGCAGTACATACACAAGTAGCACTCTTGAAGCAAAGAGCAGAACGCCAAAGCTCTCGTAACACGAGAGATTTCGTTGAGCTGTGTATGCTGCGTGAGTAAATGTGAGGCACTGAACATCAAGCTGCTTTCCACCTGTCATAGCTCCAGGCTCGGAGCAGTTCTGACAGCCACAATATGCCCACAGATGCTGCCACTGCCTGAGACAAGGTGTGATAAAGCAGAGCGTCTGTAAAACAATGTCACTGCCTCTCTGCTGTGATCGCAGCAGCCAAGTTCAAGCCCCTGGTGTCAGGTACCAACGGTAGGACCTGAGCTGGGCAAATTTATCTGCTTCATCATCCATATTCGCCTGATAACTCCCTGCAATCAAAAAACTGGGTCAGTAAATAACAGGCACCCCCCAGACCCTCTTCACAGCCCCACCCTCTTTGTACTGCTAGTTTCTAGCCAAGGGTAGGTGACGCAAGCTTAGAGTTGTACCAACTCATTCATTTTAGATTTAAATTTACATGTCAAAAAATAATGCCCTGTGGTGCGTCATCATGGTGTAGTACAAATCAGTTCAGATTATCCGACAGAAAATATGCTAATTCATTACTAGTGCGCTCTTTATCATCATCTAAATACACGTAGTTGTTTTACTAAATGAGATACTGAGAGGCTAAGGTGAGCCTTCAACAATTAGTGGCAATGGAGAGCAAAAAGGGATGGATGAAAGGCAAGCAAAAGAGGAGTATGGGTCATACCTGATATCAAGTATGTGGTTGGTGAGTTGCCCTAAGGTGCCATTTGAAATTTTGTTGATGTATGGTGAAGGATTAATGAGCAGAACTCCACTCTGTGGCCAAAAGTTTAATGGAAGTGTATTGAGAAAATACGTGTATGACAACAAAGAAAAAGAGTGCAGGGTTTGGATGAGGGGATGGATATATATTTTCTGTCCTGGGGCTTCATGTGAAGTTTCACTACGTTTGGTCACCGTATAGAGAATGAAAGTTTCGTATCCTGAAACTGCATTCATTAGAACCAGGTCGAAAATGTATGGACGTGAATGGGGAGGAAAAAAGGAAAAAGATGAGTGCTGGTCATAACCAACCACGTTTGTGTGTCAGGGGAGCTGACCTGAGGAATCACATGATATTTGGTGGGTTTCAGGCTAAGTGTGTCCGAGAAGGACGATCTATTCTCAAAGGCATTTCTGCTGTCATTGTTGGTGAATAGCGTTGCCATGGTAACTCAGAATGGCAACAAAAGTAATAGTGTACCTCGCAATGCCAAATACCTCGAACGTTTTGATATACATGTGTCCTGGGTGGACGCTACGGTATGAGCCACAAAAATAATAAATAAACCATTTACAGAGGTGAAAAATAATATGGGACTGCCAGGGGCTCCTATTCATTTCAACAGCAGTGTAACAAAGAGCCATTGGTGATTCAACCATGTTACTAATAACTTAGCTGAAGAGAATAAAAAAAAAGGGCAGCATCAAACTGGTATCGTATCGGCAGATAAGTCTGTGGTGTCAGTATCTCAAATTCTTTGTGGATGCACCCCCTCTAGAAATTTCGGTCGGAAATGCCATTTTTGGACGAAAATTTTCGGTGGCCGAATATTTGGTGCATCCCTAGTTATTCTGATTCTGGCCTTTGAAGTAGTAACCCAGAAAACATCAATATGCAATTGAGCCCATGACCAATCACAACACTTATTCAAATGTATTAAAGTTGTTAATACTACACTATGCATTCTCTTTAGAGAACATATTAATGGAACTTGACTGTTTATTATTTGTCATTGAAAACAGTTTTAGCAAAATAATGCCTAGTTGATCACCATGATGCATCCATGTGTTTTAATTATTTTCATTTTCATTAGTGAAGATGGTGTGAATGTCATGTTGAGATTCAAGGGAATCCTGCATTCACATGATTTTTTAAATTTTAATTACGGAAAAAAATAAATACAACAGCTTATGCATACAACTATAACTAAATGCTCAGCATTTTAAAAAGAAAAAAAAAAAAAAAAAAACTTTCGTTGGGTCTTAGCAAATCATTTTCACCACAATAAACCACACAAAAACAGGGCAGTCACTATCAATTATTTTAATTTTATTTATTTTTAAATTTTTAATAATTTAGTGTAGTAATTACTTTTTGTAAACTCTACCACATCAACAAAATAAGCCCCCAAAAATGTTAATCCCCTTTATTTATGAGCAATATCAGCAAACAATTGCTATGAATATGAGCATGACATAAGCCTCTTTCTTTACTCTAATAAGATGCACCGAAGTGTCTTGATCATTTCATCAAAGACGGCAAACTAGAGCCCCTCATGAAGATAATTATTAAATGCTTTATGTGTGCTTAATGGAAGGTATAATAGAAAAGCGAACATCCGTCAATACAATGGCAATATGGTATTTTGTCCATATGGCACTGGCTAGTTGATCACCCTTAACGTTCAGCAGCATCTGAATTAGCTGCGCCGTAGCGAGCCTACCCAGAGTCTTCCTCTCACAGTGCCGCATAAATCAGGCCCTGCTCACCAAAGCAGCGAGGTGACCTCTACAGACTGCGGCGCAGTGAGAAGTGGGTTAAAAAGCACAGCAGGGTTGCCTGGGCGGGGGTGTGGGGGTGTGTGGCATGGACGGGGAGAGGCAGGGTCAATCCAGTCGACTCTCAACAGCAAAACGACTCGCTCACACATCTGAACAAACAGTGGCATCAACGATGTTTCCACATTATAAAATCCTTGATTTATAAAACTATGTATTATAAGGCTGCACACTATACATTTTTTTTTTTTTTAATATTGGCTTAAAAAGTGGGTTCCAGGGGTCAGTTGTTACATATGTGACCATAAAAAAAAAAAAAAAAAAAAAAAAAAAAAAAAAAAAAAAAGGTGCCCCACCAGTTTTTCTAGGACAGAGAACCTCTTTTCTCTGTTTTTTTAAAGGGCCCATCTCCTTTTTTTTTTTTTATATCTTCCTCTGGGGTTGACTTCTGTTTCGTCAATGTGCCTTAATGACTAATATGTAAATGAGCTTTGTTCTGATTGGCAGCTTTGTATTGTGCAGCAGATTTATAGGAATGTTTTATCTTTGACAAAAACAGTCCAAAATGATGTATATTTCTTTTACATGAAAAAAAAAATCTGCAATATGGACCCTTTAACAAATCAAGGCACATACATGATACAGCAAAGATAAAGGATCTTAGTCAAAATTAGGTGGTTAATTTATTGCAAGGAATATATATTGCAATATGTCATAAAATGACTGCAAAACTGCATTTCGTCCAATTTGTGCAGCCCCATTCCAGATCACTTTTAACTCCACACTGAGTGTGCTTTCTGAGCTGAACAAAACACGCCGACTTATGCTTGCTCTGATGGTGTTTATTAGTGGGCCGAGTCTGGGAACAGCACTGGCATTAGTGTGCCAGCATGCTGTGTCAGAGGGACAGAAGGGGGGCATCTGAACAATAGCAAAATGGAACTGCCAATGTCCACCCACTCCCTGTGGATATAGGGTTTATTTGACTTTGCCTCCTTCTTTTCTAGCTAACACCGAAAGTGTGACATGGCTCCCGGTCTGATGAGCGCTATATGTAAATGATCTCCACCTGGAACTTTCAGTTGCAGAAAAATGTCCACAGATAAACCAGAGAAATGCAACAAAGTGGGCACATGGAAAGTATGGGTGTCTCAGTCACCCCCACCACCAGAGTCTCTCCACTACCAGTGGTGCCCAAAGGTAATACTAACACTAACCAAAACAGTAACAGAGCTTCATTCAATACAAAGCCAAACAACATGGCCACATGCACTAGCATGCAGTTTTGTTTTTCATTTTTAGTTATTTTATACAAAATAACATGTACTCGAAACAAGACGTGTGTTTTGGTCAACAATTAAATACATTTCACAAATTAAATTACATACAGTAATTATTAATTTATGGATTTTTTTGTCTCAAGGAGTGATTAAATATTTACCCTAATCGATCACTTGTTAAAATTTAAACCAGTCAAGTGTACAATTGTGTACCCATTTGTTCATCATTCTTGACACAAATAAAGTTGTAATGTATTTTTTTGTAATAATAAATAATGATAAAATACAGGCAATTTATACATTAATTTATATAGCAGCTTCACAAAACCAATGTATTACAATATATATTACAGTATAACATTGAATTATTACATTGCATCCCAAACTGCAGGCCAACACACCAGCATGACCGTGCCATAGTGCACAAAACAAGGTCCATAAAGACATGGTTAGATGAATTTGGTGTAGAAGAACCGCTCTGAGGCCTGACTTCAACCTCATCCAACATCTTTGGGATGAACTGGAACGAGACAGGCCTTTTCGTCCAACCGCAGTGTCAGGCCTCAAAATGCTCTACAGAATGAATGGGCATAAATTCTCACATAAACACTCCAAAATCTTGTGGACAACCTTCCAAGAAGAGTGGAAGCTGTTGTAGCTGCAAAGAGGGCGACCACCTCCATATTAAAGTCAGTGCATTTGAATGCAGTACCATTAAATTCCCTGTTGGTGTAATGGTCGGGTGTCCCAACAATTTTGTCCAGATTGTGTGCGCGAGTCACCAACGCTCTTCCTCCAGCGCGCCCCGAGTCTTTAGCGTCCTCTGCTGGAGGAGCCGCGAGCTGCAGCACACCCGCCAAAACGTCACGGCGAACTTTCGCTCTAAATATGGACAATTTTGCTTCACGTCTCAACACTTTTTCTCTTCTTCTTCGTTTGTTAAAGTCTAAAGCTCGCTAACATCGCCTTCTTGTTCTGGAGTCCATATTCACCACGCAGTCAAGGGAAAAAGAGAAGATCCGAATGCTATGCGCTGTGCGCTTCGGTTTTTCCTACATTTTAACGTAGTTAGTGATCAAGGGGGTTCAAAATTTTGTTTTTCACAATCTGGCTGTCAGACCAAGAGTCCCAGAAGTAATTAACCTACAACACTATGTTCATGGATTTAGTAGGTGTCCCATTAGAAGATGAGGCCTAGGCCTCCACAGAGGTCCCCGACCCTTCTTGATTTAGTGTTGCTCGTTCTTACCTGGAACCTGTGGAAGAAGGCCTCTGGCCACAGCACGAGGTACACGGGGCTGATTAAGCCCAGTTTCCCGATCAGGGGCACCGCGATCGACCCCCCGAACCAGTACCGAGTGATGAACGGGACGCTCTTAAACCAGTCCCCCAGATCCGACATCTTTCCATACGCCGGGAGACCCCTCTTCACTTTTCTAACGCGAGGGTTAAAGTGTCGGCACGAGGCCGCGAGATCTGCGATCGCACCTGGCACGGCAAACCTCCCGGTTTGACCGCTTCTGTTGTGGTCCGTACCCGAGACGGGACGGGGCGGGCGGGCTGTTTCTCCGGTACCGTGACGTGGCCGCGCCGGACTCGATAGGCTGCAGCTGCGATCCGTGCGGCTGGTCGTCAAAATAAAAGTCACGTGTCGCAGTCTAATAGTATCATAATCTTACCTTAAACCCATCCATCTGTCCACAGTTTCTCCATGATTTGGTACATTACATTAATTTGGCAGACGCTTTTATTCAAAGTGACTTACAGTATGAGGACATATTCAAGGTTTAGGACAGTGTGAGAAGGTTTTTGAAGCTACTGAGGGATTCTGCTGCTCTTGTCGGCTTAGGCAGTTCATTCCTCCAGAAGGGGAACCAGTAAAAAGATAAGATAAGATAAACCTTTATTAATCCCCAAATTTGCTTTGTCGCGGCAAGTTAAGAGCAGTAAACATTAAGAAAACAGTAGAATAAAATACTATATCAACAGTACAGTATAAAAAGTACATTATACAGTCTAGAAATATGAATATGGACATCTGCATTGTAAAATCTAAACATATATGTATATGTAAACTATATGTAAACTAAGCTAAACACTGTAGGTACACACACATACTCACATACAGGTACACAATGGAGTGACAGGCATCGTCAATAACAGTAGAAATGCACCAGAAAAATTGCACATTTGAAATTGCAAATTTTTCCCAGTAGTAATAGTAAAGAGAAGAGTCTGGACTGGGTTTGCCTTGTGTGTAGGGATGGCAGAGTCAGACGATGTTCTGTGGAGGAAGGGAGTAGGCGCTAAGGGTGTAACGGTACAGAAAGGTCACGGTACGGTTCACACTACAGTTCTGACATCACGGTTTGGTACGGTTCGATACAGCGAAGTTAAGTAACAAAAAATTCTAAAGCATGAGGCTTGGTTTGTTTTCGTTTATTTTAAATAAACAGCAGTGTATTAACCAGTAAACACACGCTCTTGCTTATATTGCTTATATGGATTACAAAAAACAACTGAAACATCTTGTGTTATTAATAGAAATTGGTCAATAATATTAGTCTTACCTAATAGAAAGTAAGTGAGATGGCAGGTATGGCATTCTTTTGCCAACTGGCAACTTTTTTTTTTTTTTACAAAAATAAGTCACAAGAATATTTTCACATTTTCTTCTACTATGTAGTGAAAACAGCATACAAACTCACAGTAAAAACAAGCACTAATTATCTAGAGGCTGTGTAAAAACTGCCGGGAGCAGAAGTTGGTGCCGAGCTACGCCGACACGCTGTCTTTGTCCGATCTACGATTTGCTCTTCGTTGCCGGCGTAATTCACTGGGAACCCAAAATAATCCCACACGCTCGATTTAAAAGACGCAGGCGGGTCTTCCAGCTCATCTGTG
>JBBIGA010094624.1:5000-11163 GCA_037576975.1 Alestes dentex | reverse complement strand
AGAGCTTTCCAGGCATATCCCTTGCTGCAATTCAACACCAAATCTGTCTCTGGGTAGGTGTGTGTTTGTGTATGTGTGTGTGTGTGTGTGTGTGTGTGTGTGTGTGTGTGTGTGTGTGTGTGTGTGTGTTACAAAGTCATGAGCTAAAGTAGTGGTACATACCCTCTCAGTAGTTTGTATAAACACCTGCTCTGAACAGTCACTGGTCATTTTATTGGAATCACTTCCCATATACAGGGGGTTCTGGAGTTATGCCATTCCTTTGAAAGTGATGTAACCTGAATTTTGGTGTAAACTGAAACGCACCCTAGCCTAAGTCACTTAACTGTCCTAACACAGTCATAAAATCATAAAAACACAACTAAGCCACAGAAAAAGGAAAAGGAAAACTCCCTCACTCATACGCCACGCAACCAAACTAGTTCGCCCATGTGGTCCGCAAGTACGAGGCTAATGGTGTAAGCTGAGTGGGAGTGAGCGTTAAACTTGAAACATCGTATGTCGGGACTGTTGTAACCCAAGGACCCCTGCCTGTGCACTTCGCAGGATTACAGTTACAGACTGTAGTCCATCTCTTAATACACAAGCTATCAGTGGAAAAGGACCACCATAAGACCATCACTGTGTACATTTACAAGCCACTCTTATAGAAACCCCTCCCTATTGGCGGGGTATTTTGTGTAGTGGTCCTCTATCAACCCAGCAGTGACATTAAAGTGTTTAAAAACTTCACCGCTGCGTCTGATCAACATGTACCGCACGTGCCACCATTCCACTACTATGTCAGAGTAACTGCTGTCCTGGGAATGCTCCACCACTAATAATAATAATCTGGTCAATGGTCGTCCTTTTCCATTGACAAGAAGGGTAGAAAGAGCAGAAAAATGCACCTGTATGGTAAGTGTTTCCAATAAAATGGCCACTGAGAGTAAGAACAAACTAGGTGTTTCCAAAAAAACAAAAAAAAACCTGGCAACTGGTGTACAGGGACAGAAAAAGATAAGAGGGAGTGTTCGAAAAGTGGTGGTGCCAGAGAGAGACAACGACTAACAAGGGAGATCAAGTGAGCAGAACACAAAGAGGCGAAATCAAAAGTGACAAAAAGAGCAAACTAGCTTTATTCCGGTGCCGTCCTCAGATCTGAAGAAATGCAAGGAGTGAGCGGGAAAGACAAGAAAGGGAGGGAGGAAAAGAGAGTTGGAAAGAGAGGGGAAGAGATAAAGAGAAATGAGGGTAAGGTGAGAAACGGCTTCCGATGGGACTGATAGAAAGAGGTAAACTCCAAAGTGTTTCCTTTTCTAGCCTCCTAATGGTGTATTTCTGGGCTCTTCATGGTGTACACGCCTTGAAATGGCTTTTATTACATATTATTTTTTGTCTCCCACATCAGGGGCACAGATATGGGTAGGATTGGGCCTACCCAATCAAACGGGCAAAGAATATATATTAGGCTTCATTTTTTAAATCATGAAAGGGCTTTCACTGTATTATGGGCTGTCTGAATGTGAGACACCATCCCAGAGTCATTTTCAACCTATTCAAAGCCAGAACCATATAAAAATCATTACATCTGACACTTAAAAAGCTATTTTACTGTGAAAGATAAAATTGGTTTTGTCTAAATGTCTTGTCAGCATGTTGTCATCTTCAGTGTAGGTCATACATCGATGGTCCAAAGTTTGTATTTTCATGAATGCCATGTTGTTGGCTGATAGCAAACAGCCCCAAACCCTGTCAGCCCAATGGGAATGATCTTAATGCGTTTAATTACCTGCTCTGGCATTGAATTAGTTGCTCAACATGGTAAAGAAACGTCCACTTTAAAAAAAAAACAACAACTGTACACTGTTGTCCTTGTGTGATGTGTAGGGTAGGTGACAATAGGTCTACAACAAAAACACACCTGTCTAAAACAAACATGTATGATATCTCGCTTACTAGTTTCTGAATACGTCTGAGACAACTCTTGAATTACTTTTACAGATGTGATGTCAATAATTTCACATGTGTCTCAATCCAGCACCTTCAGTACAGAAAACCCATCACGGCACACAAAACAGGGAACTGGCATAAAGGTAATCAGAACACACGACATAGTCCTGAGAGCACTGGCTGGTTTAGTAAGGCTAGCATTTGCACACACTCATGCAGAAACACATGGACAAAAATTCATGGTTGTGAGTGTATAGTATGGTACCAGTATGAGACATCTGTGTCAGTTTCAATACTCTACACATTTCAGCATTAGTTAGACTCAGGTGCGCACAGATATCAGTCAGCATTCAGCTCCAGATGAACAAATCACATTACACATGAAATGTTATACTGTTTTGACTGGAGCATTTCATTCTGTTTTCTTCTTGAAAAATGGCACCAAAAGGAAATTTAAACCGGCCTGTAAAGGTTACAGAGACACAAACATGTTTCCAGGACCGACTGACATTTTTTCTTTTTTAAAAACATTTTAACTGATTTTTCTTAATGGTCCAAAGTATCTCCTACATACCACCATAGTTAAATGCTGAGTCCTAAATATGATGTGTAATGTCCACAAAATAGTTTGCAACTGGTTACCTTTTTTATTGTCCCTACATGTCCAAAATGATCCAGATCACTTCCGATGAGTAAAATCAGCAACTTTTAAGCACCGGTAATTGAACGGGACACTCAGGAGCAGCCGCACATCACCGGAAGGTCGCCATGTCAAGGTATCAAAACCCCCATCACTGAGAAGAGCTGACACTGCACTCTCTAAAGTGGTGGAGCTCCAGTCAATACCTCTGGGATGAGCTGGAGTGACAGCTTCCAGTATCAAAATTTCAGTAGTTTTTTGCACTGCAATTTGTCAAACAAGTCAATACTCTACCTTTCACAGCATTCGGTGATTTACTTACATAAGAACCAGGCTGTCATAGTATTTGCGTGAATTAGTAAAGTTGTATATTGATAAAAGAAAAAGTAAAAAGAAAAAGACACGTTCTTTAGTCTGTATGAATGTAAACATAACCCAGTAACCAATAATGCAACATTTGCCTCAGTATAGTGTAGCATTGAGAATTATTTATCTGAAGATTGTCACAGACATACTTACATGAATTTGACCTTGTGTGTTGCATTTCTACCGTGTGGAATTACCAGAAGGTCCAGTCTGTAGGCTTTACACATTAAGTTTACCTTTAAGTTAAAACATTGGGAAACTGACTGATTAGTAAATTAACATTCATTTCAAGTATATAAATGAACGTGATTAACCAAAGTAAACTGCCCTGCGATGGACTGCAGACCTGTTAAAGGGGATTCCCCACCTTTCGTCCTGGGATACGTTCCTGTGTGATCCCGGGTAGGATAAGTGGTTTGGATCAGGCATTCAGGTACTCGTCTAGTCACTTGCCCTCTCTAGACGTGATGAGAGTATCTCACTCCTGGCTGACCTTCCTCTGAAGACCACCAGACCTCTACAGTTGATCTAGAATGTAGCAGTTTTTTGGTCTTCAATACACAGACATTGTCACATACTACCCGACTACTGTAGACCTTCACTGGCTCTCTGTTGTGCTCCCATCAGATTTAAAACTCTAACAATCGCCTACAAAGTCAAAACTGGTCCAAAAAAAAGTCAGAACTGATCAGACCATGAGTCTCAGCTTGCCCTCTTAGAGCATCATACACAGTCCCCACTGACCCTCGCTGTCTTCAAACGGAAACTGAAGACCCCTCTTCACCGAGCCCTGAGAAGAACAACTACATGTTCATGTCATAAATTGACGTGACTAACAAAAATCTGACTACCAAAAAAAGTTGTGTGTGTGTGTGATCTGATAGGTCCCTGGTGGAGAACTAATTTCATGGTAAAATCTTAGTCTAAGTAAACTGTTCATTCTTAAGTAAAGTCAGAAATAAATTCAGAGTTCTTGGTCACAAGTTAATATTTTTAAGAAATACTATTGACTTTTTCTTTTCTGAAAGCTTCATAATTATCCTGTTGGACAATGTGACATGTTGGGCCCCTTAATCCAGCGCCTGAAGGACTAACCAATGGGAGAGCTTGCTTAGCTTTATCTATCTATATACCAGAGGGAGAAAAATTAATTGGGTCATTTTCTGTTGGGCATTTCAAGAATGTATCCCTATTGTTTCCAACCAACCCGTCACAAAACACTGCAGTTAGTCACTGAGTCTAAATACACACTTAATTCAATCGAATAAAAATGAATAAAATTATGTCATTTTTGTACCCAGAAATCATTAGGTCTTCTCTGAAGCCTACAAGGCCCTGATGATTCCCCAGCAGTTATACTAAACTTGGTATTAATATCAAAATCTAAATTCTGGTGTCACAACAAATCCAGTAGTTCCAAACCTTATCATACAGTATGTAATACCCAATCTCCCTCGTGCTCTGGTGGATGAATGCAATCAAATCCTCATAGGCACGTTCCAGTATCTACTGTAAAGATTACTGCAGCAAAGAGAGGACAAAATCTCTATTACTATTACAAATTCTTTTAATTTCGTAAGGAATGCTTGACGAGCCCGGCTCTACAAACATCTGGACATATAATGTGGCTTAAAATCAATGCTCTGACAACCTCAGCCATATAGATGATTATACTGTCCTGCACTGCTGGAGTCTGAAGCATTTTAATCAGCCTCTGCAGATGTTATCATGCAAACCACGTCGGTCTTCCTGTCAACAAGACTTCAAAACCAACTACAACTCACTCATGATCACTTCCTGATGCGCAAAGGGGAAAAGTGAAATGAGGCACATATACACCCACACACTCTCCCACGAGTGCATCCGACGGCTGGGGCGCTAATCATTGCCGCGTGTGTGTGTGTGTGTGTGTGTGTTAGCGCTGATGATGGAGTGCCTATTAGCACGGCGACTGCTGTTTCTCTCGCTGAACTCACGCCGGCTTCACCGCGTTGCCGGCCTAATTAAGAAATCATCCTTTATTTTTGGTGCAAGACACAAGCCATTAGCGCCTAAAGAACAAACGCGGCAGGATGCACATAAATTACAATGATTTGTACTTATATCCCCCAAACACACACCCCCCCCAGCCCCCAATCACTTTTAGCCTGTTTATCTGATAAACTTGGATAACAGCTTTTGGGCAGAGAATTATCTCTTCTTATCCAAGCCTGTGTGTGTGCGCGCGTGTGTGTGTTTGTGTTTACTGGCTTCAAATATTAGTTTGAATTTGTGTCAGTCTCGGGTCAGGTGTGAATTCAGGGTTCTTACAGTTCACCTCCTACTTTTAACACACTTTACCCTTATGAAATCAAGGCTGTAGTGTTTGAGCCTTGGACTCGAGTCTGACCTCTAGATGTTTTATTCTTGGAGATGCTGGTATTTGCTCTTGGACAATGGACATCTCTGCCATGGGACTCGCCAAAGGTTCTAGACTGATTCAAGTTGACCTTAAAAATATGTCTTTTTTTTCTTTCAAGTAACTCCTCCTTCAAAACAAAAGCACTGACTAATTAAGCCTGTTCAGAAAATGGTCATTGGCTGAATTATTTCAGAATCCAAGATGGGCTTGGACATTGACTGTGTGTGTGTGTGTGTGTGTGTGTGTTTGTGTGTGGTATGTACACACACACACACACACACACACACACACACACACACACACACACACACAGTGAGTGCAGTGATCTACAGTGTCCTCCAGAAATCATGAGCACGCTGTTGGAGACTGAAGTGCCTTCAAAATCACTCTGGAGTTCCATTTATGATTAAAATGGAACATGCACAGAATAGTGCCCTAAAATGCAAATATGGGTCCATTTTGGTCCCGGCCTGTGTGTGTGTTTGTGTGTGTGTTTGTGTGTGTGTGTGTGTGTGTGTGTGTGTGTGTTGGCTATATCAGTATGACTGTCTGTTTGAAAGCCTGTGTGTGTCATGGTGGGTATATTAGCATATCTGTTTGCCCCTGGGCAAGATGTTGTAAATTTTTGTCAGTGCAAAAGTATACACCCGCCACATTTGGGCCTTGAGACAGAAAGAGTACACACACTTGAGTACGCCAGACATGTTTCTGCAGAGCAGTGATGAATAATTGAAGAAAGTGTGTTTGTGTGTGTGTGTGTGTGTGTATGGCAGGAGTGACTGTTCTAACTCCAAACCAAACAAAAGCGGCGCACTCAGTCTGAG
>JBBIGA010094553.1:7500-11165 GCA_037576975.1 Alestes dentex | reverse complement strand
TCCACTCTAGATAGATTTAATTCACAGTGCCTCTCAATGGACAAAAGTATTGGGACGTGGCGCCGTTCAACAATATTACATGATATATTTCGTTATAGTTATCATCACATGACCAGCATTTACGTTGCGTCTCGTCTCGTTTTTGTCACGAGATAAATGTTCGTTGACGACGATATTTAGTAATAATTTTAGTTGAGAAAGTAACACTAGCTGAGGGTCCATGTAAAATTTTGCGGCTCTAGGTTGTTACCGGCCGAGTTACGGGGCTGTGATGTAAACATTGGGTCCTCCAGGTAGCCGGGCGAGGGGCTGCCCGCTGCAATGCCTGTTGAAAATTGTTGTAGTTTGCCGGCAATTTCCATGAACCGGCAGACGCAAAACTGGCATTTAAGTATCCATACCAGTGCTAATTGAAATCGAAATCGATACTAAATTTTAGTATCGATTAATATCTAGAATCGATTTTTTTGACAACCCTAGTCTTGACCCAACAGACTCCATCATTTTCCAGAACATTTCTCCAGTTTACAGAATCACTTATAATCCAAAGTGCCGTGACGTCTCTACTAGTGTCTGTTCATTCATTCCTGAAACTCTCCTGCTGGTTTGGGCTCCAGACTTTAATCAGAAGTTGAGGCCTCTAAAACATCTGCTGTGTATCTCCTGAGGATCTAGTGTTTCATATATTAGATGCGTTCCCCAATCATCACACTGCTTTTTTCCCCAAAGCATATATTTCAGCGGAAACCCTTTACCAGCTCACCTGCACCACGTACACCTCCTCCCGGCCACTGTACCAAATCTCAAACTTCTTCATGTCCCCTTTAAGGTTCTCCGTTATTCCGACAGCGTTCATCTGCAGAGAGAAGGGAAAACACACTCGGCTCAGAGGAGACCATGTGTTTCATCATCCACTGGATCATCACCCCACTCTGATCTCTACATCTTATTTGGACACTCAGTCCAAGTGTGTTTACAGCTCAGCTCGGTTTGAGGCCTGGAGCTGAAGCTGATCTTCCTATTCAGGTTCTGTTCCATCTTAAATGGTGCAACAATTTCATTCTGGCTCCGGAATTAAACATGCGATGATTTAGACATGCATAACTTTCATCATCTTTGTGCTAAGATGTTCTGGGGTAACCTGGCCCTGTAGAGTGTAGACTGTGTGTGTGTGTGTGTGTGTGTGTGTGTGTGTGTGTGTGTGTGTGTGTCTGACCTGTAGACAGTGTTTGAAGCTGTATGATGTTTGGTCTCCGTTCTCCTCTCTCCTCTTGCAGAACAGCAGGGCTCTCTCGTGCAGGAACAGGTGTCTCTGCATCGGCTTAAAGCGCGCAATGTCTTTCACACGCATCACACCTTTCCGCATCCACACACTGAAGGAGCCCTGCATCAGAACCCTGCCCAGATCACTCAGCTCTCCCTAAACGCGCACACACACACACACACACACACACACACACACGAACACACACACGGTTTCATTTGCTAATAAAAGTCTTAATTCATTTCTACGTCATTTTCCACCTTCATGAATTGTTACGTTAAACAGGCTGTTTCTGTTACTGTCCCTTTAAGACTCATATACTGTATGTAAATGCTTTAATTAGCTGCCTTGTGCTGAAATATGAAACAGTTGAGTGGGCGGAGCTAAACTGCTGTAGGCAGAGTGTGTCTGGTTACGGGGGGCTGAATGGGCGGGGTTACACTGCTGGCCACAGAACGGGTGGGGCTAAACTGTCCTAGGCTCCTTACACACCTCATAGCCAGTGATGGCAATCTGGTGCATGGAGTCATTGACAGATTTGAGGAGGTCCAGCATGGCGTTTAGCGCCCCCTGCAGTTCGGAGACACACCGTGAGTCTGTGCTGTGCTTCAGCAGCTCCTGCAAACACACAAAAACACAAACACACGCTCAGATATTAAAGATAACGAGGTCCTCGAAGAGAAACAGAGAATGATGTTCTCTGGTGTCAGTATGGTGGTGTTGACATGTACCTTCAGCAGAAGCTGGTACTTGGTCAGACGCTGAACAGGTTTTAGTAAATATGAATCCAGGCCTAGTTTGTGCTCCAGTTTTCTCTGGCAGTTCTACACAAACAGAGAACAGCAGCACCGTGAGACCTTTATCACGATCTCCATTTCAGGTCTGCAGTGCAGGAGAGGAAGATGAGAGTCAGCACCTGGAAGAAGAGTGAATCTGAGCACTGCCTCCACAGGGCTTCCGAGCGGGGTTTATTCCGGCAGTAACGCTCATACATCTGGAAATTCTCCTTCTGTAAACCAGCAAATAGTGTCACATCAGAATAAGACTACAATCTCTGACCCACACAGGTAAACCAAATCCTTGCTGGAGCTGGATGAGTTTAAACTGGGTTGTCTCCGTAATTTGGGTTGTTACTGATGGGATCAATGGTTTTATTTCAGTATGAGTCGACAGTGTGTGTGGTTTTTACAGTCTGACATTGATCATCTCAGAGTGATTTTAATCCGGTACAGTGTGACTGTAATACCTGTGGTGTGAAAGGTCTTCTGTGATTGAGTACGGAGCTCCCTCAGTAACTACTGTCTTGTTCTTATACATCTTACGTGTTTGCTATAAGCTGCATGTTCCGAGCCACATCAGTGTGTGTTTTGATTTTCTACAGCGATTGGAAGCAAAACTAAAGCCCATCGTAACTTGCTGTCCCTGCATTCAATTCAGTTTAACTTTTACTGCTATGTACTGTCCTCTCTCTCTCTGGGTGGGTAGGGTGGTCCTCTCTCTCCCCATCACTCAGTATAACTGTCCTCTCTCTCTCTCTGGGTGGGTAGGGTGGTCCTCCCGCTCCCCATCACTCGGTTTAACTGTCTGTTGTGTTTGTGGCAGTTTGAGATGATGTGGTGGATCTTCATGTGTCTTGGAGGAGAAACATGCTTCATCCTTTCAGTTTACTACATCGTGTGACTGGGGGAGACCAAACTGAAGGGGGGTCGTTGACACCAGCGTGTCTGCAGCGGTTCAGACTCACTCTCTCCAGGAATCTTGCTCCCACTCTCTCTGGAGTCTCCAGGCAGCTCTCCAGGTCCTGAACAAACACCCTAAACACCACACGGAGCACAAGTTCACAAATGTGTGTCTCTCACTTTATAGAGACTATAAACAGCGCAGAATCTTTAAAATAGTTCTTGGTGTTGTCCTTTACTGAAACTAAACACGTTATTGCAGAAGCTTCTGAAGATCAAGTTAGCGCAGAAGCTTCTGAAGATCAGTCGCTTGAATACACACTGTAGTGAAAGGGAGGAGACTCACACACACAAACACACCGAGTCACAGACTTACTTCAGGTTAAACAGTGACTTACAGTTCATCTGGAAGATTTCTCCTCCATTTCACTGATCACAACTTTTCTCTAGTTTACATTTTTCAAATGTTTTTTAAACGTTTTTAATGAAAATATGAAAAGAAAGCACACTGAAAGACCAGGACATCGGAGTCCCGAGTCGTCTCCACGCTGTAACTAGACTGTCACCACCAACCAGACAGAGAGAAAAACATCATGCCACGGTTCAACAACCTGATTGGCTGACATGAGTTCTCATTTCCAAAAATCCAGTTCAGATTCTGGGACTGATCTGTCAGTTTTGTGTTTCTGGCAGCGAGGACAACTACTGAACCACACGGGACG
>JBBIGA010094553.1:0-5000 GCA_037576975.1 Alestes dentex | reverse complement strand
GGAGGGACAGGTCAAAGGAGAACTTCAAACTGGAATTCACATCAAAACCTGACAGCAGAGAACAGAGCAGTGGTTCCATCACATTCACACATACCACGGCTTTAAACTGCTGCCAGCAAAAAACTCCAAAAACCTGCAGCTTTATCAATCACGAGTTATTCAAACATAAACTGCTGTTCCAAAGGTTTTCAGTTCAGATTAATGTATCTGTGTACTTAAAGCAAAACATTATATATATATATATATTTTTTGATTTTGTGAAATGTGAGTAACATTACTGATTTTTGGCTTTACACAAAAAAACGCAAATAAATTAAGTTACATGTTTAACATACATTACTTCATCTCCAGTGCTCTGAGACATACAAGAACCTGTATGTGTGTGCGTGTATGTGAGTGTGTATATGTCTGTGCATGTGAGTGCATATATATTTATGTGTTTGTGTGAGTGTGTATGTATGTGTGTGTGCCTGTGTGTGTGAGTGAGTGTGTGTGAGTGTGTGTGTGTGTCCGTACTGTGTTTCGGGGAGAACAGTGGGGATCTCAGTCGTGTTGGGCTCTCTGGTCGTGGTGAGACCAGCTGGATGGGTCGGACCTGCACGTCGGCCAGTTTGCGCAGGCAGGCCTGTCTGTTCTGGATCAGGACCTGCATCGCGCCCACCTTCTCCATCACAGAACCCACCTGAGCCTGCGGGGCACCACAGAAGAACCCAGACTGAAACTGGCTACCAAGGACCTGGAGGTGATGCAGTGTGTCTTCAGCGGTGTGTGTGTGTGTGTGTGTGTGTGTGTGTGTGTGTGTACCTGTAGCTGAGGGGTCAGTACTGCCTGGAACTCTAGCATGAGCAGGTCAGGGCTGGAGTGGACAGCAGAGGGCGCCGCGTCCAGCAGCTTCTCAATGTCCCGCAGAGCCACCTGAGCACCGTCCTTCGACTGGAACTTATCCACCAGCTGATTGGCCAAGAGATACGCCCCTTCATCACACCAGCGCACCGCCTGGCCCATCATCACCGGCACAAGACAGACTCTTAATCACACATGCTCAGGTTTATTGATAACGACTGTCCTTGATATTGACAGTGTATTATTGATCTGTTTTGTTATTGATAATCAGTGTATTTATATATATATATATATATACAGCTCCACTTACGACAACAGTGTGGTTTAATGAACCATAATCATGAAACATTATCATAAAACATTTCCACATGACCATTTTTCTTCCTCTTTGTTCCTTTCAATTAAGACATGCTTTCATTACTGTGTCTGATATGTAAATTTGCTCTGTTCTGATTGGCTGTCCTATACTGTGCCGCAGTTGTTGCCATCTGACTGTAGACTGACTCTCCGGATATATTTAATTGAATTGGTTTTTGTGATATAACAAAAAATTCCTACTTCAAAACACACAGAATTTAAGTGGGATCTCAGGGGAAAAGTTTCAAACAAGAGAAACATAGGACACGGGCCTTTGATGCACGTTCGTGTGAGCACTGTGTGACTAAAATAAACCCGTGTTAATTATAATCTTGTAAGTGTAAATATAAGGAAGTTTAATATTTCGGAGGGCTGTGATATGTGAAGTGTAATTCGCGATCAGCGAAGACTCCCTCCGATCATCAATACATCGTCTGGCTGGATGGGACTCCGCCCCCGGCGAGGGCCTCACCTGCTCCAGGCGCAGCAGCAGCTGGCGCGTCTCCGTCAGTGCGGTGTGTTTGTGCCGCAGCGCCGCGGTCAGGGTGTCGCAGTGATGCCGCAGTTCGTTACATCGCTGGACGATCAGAGCCAACGCATAGTGATGACTCGCAGCCAGCTGGTGACCATGCAGGATGATGATCTGAGCATGACCCATCTCTTCCTACACACACACACACACACACATATATAGACACAAACATATACACACATATAGACACACAGACGCGCGAACACATATACACACACATATACACACACGTATACACACAGTTAGGCTGGTGGGTAAGAAAATGATATAAGATCAAATAACGAGGATGCGGTGTCACTGGTGTGAAACGTCACTCTAATGAAGCGTTTATGGTGCCACCTAGTGGATCATTTCTAGCGCACTAAATGTGTGTGAGCGTCAAAGCCAGTTCCAGCAAGTGTTCTATCTAAAAATAACGAGACCTCTGCCGTGGTGTCGAGATCCTCCAGGTCCTTCAGTAGCTGCTCGGTCTGGGCCACGGTGACCCCAGAAGCAGGAATAGCTTTCTCCCGGCTGCTCAGCTTCTTCAGCAGGGCCTCCATCTGCACAACAGAGAGGATCAGATCACTGACATCACACGACTGGTTTACAGTTGTGGTCAACATTTTCGGCACCCTTGACTGTTTAATATCTCAAAGCCCATCTCTACAGAAATAAATGGTGGACCAACTCTGTATCAGACGTCCCAAATCAGGGCCTCCCAACATTCACTGACGAGCAATAACATTAAAACTACCCACCTGAAACTGTGCTGGTCGTCCTCACGCCGCCAAAACAGCCCTGGCCTGTCAAGGCCTGGACTCTACAAGACTGAAGGTGCTGCGATACCTGCACCAAGATGTCTGCAGCGGATTCTGTAAATTGTGAGATTGGGCCTTCATGGATAAGACTAGTTTGTACACATCCCACAGAAGCCTGACTGGATTGAGATCAGGCCAAACCGGTTTCCAAGGGCTGTTCTTGGTCTGAGTAGATGGTTTTGCGTAGATGGTTTGATCAAAGTCATTGCAGAGCACGATAATGATCCCTTGTCACCAGTTCACCCTTTGTTTCTTACTTGGACCACTTCTGGTATGGACCACCTCATACTGGGAACAACGCACAACGCCAGCGGCATAGAGGATGCTCTTTCCCGGCTGTCCAGCTTTCACAGCTGGGTTCTCACCAAAGCCGCTCAGATTCTTACGCAGTTTTCCTGCTGGTAATGAGCAGACATTACCTGTCAGTGGTTTTAATATTATCGGTTTATATGCTGTACTTTCAAAAAGGAACAAAGAATAAAACATGGCATGACTCTGCAGTCACAGGGCTCCTTTACCCAACAGCAGATTCCACCCCTCTCCAAAGATTTTCAGAGGGACTGAGATCAGAATTTTTCTTCTCAACCCTTCTTGTGAAGTTTGGATGAGTGCTTTTATCCTGTTTTGTTTGTAAACTTGGAAGCACATTTCACATTAAAATACCTTCATAATCTTCTGATTTCAGTCCTCTAACACGTTCAAGCCCCCTCTCCCGAAGGCAGCAGCCCCACATGATCACAGATCCTCGACTACGTTCCGTTTTTTTCACAGGTTTTCATCGCCTGTAAAGTTCTAGTATGTACTGCCAGATGTTGGTATGGTTTAATCTATCTGTAGAACATTTGAAGGATTGTGTCTCTCCGTTTTTTATGTCTTTCTTTATCCACAGAATCCTTCATTTCCCATCGCTCCATTTTCCTCTTTTCATCATATCCTGGAAGGTTCTCAACTGTTCCATGAGTAGCAAACATCTTGATAACATCTAGAAGTGCTGAAGTGGGAACGCTGAGGTTTTTAGAGACCTGCTACTCTTTAGACTGCCTTTGCCATTGTGACGAAGGAACAGGGACTAAAACTGGGCCTATTAAGTATAAAGCCACCATTAATAGGTTAATTAATGTCATGTGACCCCTGACAAGGTGGGAAGTCTAATTTCTAATATATGACAGATTTGTCTGATTTTTTCTTTTGTTTCAAACTGAGAAAAGGTGATGTTACTCATGTTATGTCATTATTTTCTTTTTTCAAATCATTGTTTTCCTTTTTATTTTATTTTTGTGTCTTGTGCTTTTTTTGCATCAAAGTTTTTACCGACCCACGCAGTTTCGATAGAGACTTTATTTCAGGTTTTTTTTTTTCCACAGTGTACTTAATATTCGGGGGTGCCATTAATGTTGACCACAACGGCAGGCGTTTAACTCAGTGTGATGAATCTTTAGAGCTGTTTTGCACTAGTTTTAACCATCAAATTAGCTTTTTGAAAAGTAGTATAATGTCCCAACACTCAGTACTGAAGTGTAGAAGGAACTCCAAAACTGAGGTCTAAAGTTAAAGGCCTTGAGTTACTGTTTTAAACTCTTATTAAAATAAAAGCGCTTATTCAGTATTCTCAACTGTGTGCTACAGCCCCTCTAGAGGTACCTCATGGAAGCTCAGCTCGTATCTGAGCAGCTGGAGGTACTGCTGCAGCTTTAGGTGATGCTTCTCAAAAAAGCCATCAAAAGCCATTTCCATTTCCCTCAGCTGGGCCAGGAGCCTGCAGAGACACAAATGATGCAGAAACAGTCAGTAATCACCCCAAAATAGGAACGTATTTAGAAACATGTGTATACTTTATGTCTTAAAGTATCCAGGAAGTCCTTCTACTGAGTGATTTCTGCTACTTTAATGTGCCCCCATTGCTGACATAGGAGTTCACACTCGGCCTGCATCTCCTTAAACAACAGAACTGAATGGGCTCTGGAGCAGCTGCACAGGTCACCATGTCCGTGGACTGCAGGGGTATGAAGCCCCCCTAAACGCTGGGCTGTGGGGTCTCTGGAGTGATGGAGCTCCATCCAGAACATCTGGGATGAGTTGGAGTGGTGTTTGTGATCCAGAACTAATCATCCAACATCAGTACCTGACCTCAAGCTCTGGCAGCTGAATGCAAGCAAATCCTGACAGCAATGTCCCAACCTCAGTACTAGACCTCACTAACAGCTAGATATACAGTACTGTGCAAATGTCTTGAGCCACCCCCTCACAAGACTTGCTTGTATTTTTAATGTGGTCTTGAGAAACAGTTCTCCAGGCTTCCTGAAAGACTTTAAAAGACTCTCATTTCGAGTCCAGTCCCTGATCCTGACCTGTTTCAGAGGAATGTTTTTTGTTTGTTAAGACACACAGTGTCCTACGTATGAATCATTCAGGCAGAACAAAGAGCATCTAACTGAAGTCCTGAACCAGTGAAGAAACAGGAGCAGATG